>JAVLVB010001089.1:1188404-1229787 GCA_032876305.1 Orestias chungarensis
AGAAAAAACAATAATAAGTGGGAGCCCTCAACCTTCCTCCTGATCCCCAGTTGGGTCAAAGCCTTCTGCTTCCATCTTTCACGTTGCTGGAATAAGAGACGCTGGTGGGACAACTTGAGCTTTCTTTGGGAAAAAAAGAAAGAAAGAAAAAAAAAGTTGCTGGGAGCTGCCTTCCTCTTTCCTTTTTTGCTGCAGTTTTTTTTCCCCGTGTGCTCACCTATTTTACAACTTTACAAACGTTTTTGACCTTTACTTTTGCCCCACTAACGCATTGCTCTGCTATTATACCAGTCAATTAAATCCTGCGTGAGCTGTTGGCTTCCACGGCTCATCAGTAAAAACGCGTTACCAATGGCTCTGCATCAGCCTCCCCAGCCTGCCGGCTTAATCCATGCGGAGAATGGGAACATAATGGGCACGTGGAGCGATCTGATTGCTTTTTTCATCATGATTATTATTTTTATTAAGGATGGAGAAAGGATTTGTTCACATAGGTGGGTGTTTGTGTGTGTTTTCTTTTTCTTATGGAAGGTCATGAAAAACATTTAGGGCATAATTATTTTTCTATTTGGCAAATCAATAGATTTTGTTTTGCACTGGAGACCTGTCAAATGTCAGTTCCCTAAATTATTGGAAGCCCTTGAACTTTTGCACTTCTTGTAGTTTTAAGTACAGAATTTTGACCATGGGAGGAAACTGACAAGAATCCAAAAACTGTGATGCTTATTTCCAATCAGTCCTCCATAGTCAACACTTTATTTTACTGCATGTCTTTTAGTGTTTGTCTGTAACATCTTTCTTTCATCTGTTCTCTTTCTATGGTAGTTTAATAAAACTATATTTTTTAAAATCGGTGTAATTTGGAAATTGTGCCTTGTTTGTATGTTAATATATGACTAATTATTAGGGTTCTTGTCATGCCGCAAGTTGAAGTTCTGCCTCAGTCTAAAGTATTTGGTATATTCCCATAACATGATGTTGCAGTCACCATGTTCCACATGTATTTTGCAAAACTGTAATGCCATGTAAGTCTTCTATAAAGGCTGGACATATTAAGAGTCACTCGGTAAAGTTTAATCCCAATAGGATGCACATCTCTGTAGCACCTCCATAATTACCATGGATCCCATGGATTACACTCTGCTTGGATTGAAGTTATTTTGTGTATTCAAATGATGAAAATAAGATGTTTAATCTTAAAAAAATATTTCTAATTTTATTCTGTCTTCTGTGCCTTCTGTGTTTTCTTAAATCTTCACAATAGGGTTTATATGGTAATGAGGTCTAAACCAAGTAATTGAATTGTGATGGTTTGCACTAGATTTTTTTTCAGAGTACAATAGACAGAAAGCGAATGGATGCCTCATTTCTTAAATATTTTTTAATAAAGTGTTAAAACAATGTATCGTTTGTCTTCTACTTCTGACTTGAGTTGCTTTGTTCTAGTTTATATAATCTGAATAAAAAGTATTTGAAGTTTGTGACTGCAACAAAGCAAGATAATACAAAGCTTAAGGGCAATTGCAGGGCATTGCATTTGCAACATAAAAAAAAACAACTCTTTTCTTTGAGGGATGGGCCATCTGCTTTAATCATTAAAACCATAAACAGTCTAACCATCTCTTTTAGGCTTTGGCTGAATTGGTTCCATCTAAGCAGATGCTGCACAAGATGGCTTATTTGTTGATTTGTTTCCAGGAAGTTTCTGCCTGAGGTGTTAGTGAGCCAACTTCACCAAAACTGCTCCAAACTCTTTAGAGAACGTACCAAATAATAGCACTGTGACAATGTGAAATAACTTGTTTTCATCCCCATTATTTTGTAGCACGCAGTGTTTACACCATTGGTAATCTGTTGCCAAATCTATAACAGGGATTGCAACCATATTGCCAGACCTATATCAACACCCCTAAAAAAGACCTTAGAATCCATGGGCCTTTTGGCTTACAGGAAGTGTAAGGAAGTAATGCAAATCTAAAAAACAAAAGTCGTACAATATCCAACTTCGTTAAGAACTTTGCCATCAGTCTCTTGAGCAAGGATGTTTTTTTAGAGCTCCAATGCTGCCCTGCATATTTGAGCTTAAAACAGCATGGCTAAACATAGACTAACTACAAGGTAAAAAGAAAAAATATTACAGCAGGAAAGTCATTATCCCGAATGGAATTGTTGGACTCAACGTGGAATTGAAAACTGAACTGAAATGAAGGGGTGATTGAGAAAGCCAGAGAAGGATTATTTATATATGCATACAATTCTCATTATTTATACTTCCCCACTTGCTTTATTTTCACTGGAGGCTCTGAAACTCACCTGTTGCGGTTTTAAAACAATCCAGGTACACCTGAAACCTGGTTTAAGATTTATTTTAACGGTAGAACGCTCGATACTGACCAGACTGCAATAAACCAATTACATTACAGCAAATTAAAATGGTATAGCAACTCTAAAAGAAAACACCTAATCTTTGTTATTTGTATTTTGATTAATAATAGGATGTGTGCATTGCAGATTCAATAGCTTATGTTTAAAAAAAAAAGAAACACACATAATCATAAAGTCTGTTAAAAAAGAAAACAAAAAAATCACATTTATGTAAACATATTTAAAGTCTCACAATGCATACATCAGATTTGTATATCCCCCCTGGAATCTCCAAATCATTTGCAATATTTCTCATCAGTTGGAAAAATCTTTCATATAAACTCAAAAAGCTGTTTGGGCACATAGATTTTGAATTATTCATTGCTCTGAATAACAAATAGCCCTATTACCACCTGCTTCTATTTGTGTGACTGAGCCAGCTCTCAAGCATGTGTGTGTTTGACTCTTGTTTTATGTCTTTTATATAAGAACAGTTTCAGAGCATTCAGGGCTGTTAAAAAATGCTTAATGATAAAAATAAAGTCTTATATCTGGTCTGATATCAGGTTATTGACTGTAAAATAAACATCAGCTTATTGATGTAAATGGGTGTTCATCTTGCCACATATGACAAATGTAGATATTTTAATTTTTTACATACAGTTTGAGGCAGTTCTTGTGGCATGATTTTTTATTAGGCTTAGTAGTATCTCACATTAGAACATCTCTTGATGCAACACCCGGTTTAAGAAACATTTTATTTAACACAGCAACGCCGGTTGACACTTAATGATTGAAACTGTCCAGTAGCTAGTGTGTTTGTTGATTCAACACTGCGTCTCTTTTATTTAACCAAACTTTTTTTTTGCAGTGTACAAGGTTTATGCTATACATTACCTTTATTTATTTAACCGTGGTTACATTTATTAATAATATAACACATCGCCGGTTCTGACATTACTATGTCTTCACCTAGATGGAGAAAACCGAGGCAGTGTGCAACACAGCACCAATAAGCCGTTCCAGCTTTACTGCATGTAGTTGTACATAAACAGGCTTAGGCATAAAATTGTACTCTGATTTTAACTACATAAAATAACAACACTTACAAAGAAACCGGTAAACTTACTCTGAATATTCGAACAAAATGAAATAACCTCGTAACATCCAGAATAAATAAGTTAGCACCTCTCTTTACCCCAGGGGTCGATCCTGGGACCCCTTTTATTCAATCTGTACATGCTTCCATTGGCCAGCTAATACGCAGCCATGATGTGTCCTACCACAACTATGCTGATGACACTCAGATCTACGTGTCGCTGACAGCAGTAGAACATGGGCTTGTTGATTTATTGTGTCACTGTATTGAACGGATCAGTCTGTGGATGCAGAACAACTTCCTCCAGTTAAACTCAGAAAAAACTGAAATCATTGTCTGTGGCCCACAGAAACAAAGAGAAAGTGTCATCAGTTACCTTCTGACGCTCTCTCTGGAACCTAAACATCAGGTAACAAATCTTGGGGTAAGACTGTATTCTGACCTGAACTTCAACAGCCACATTAAATCAGTAACATCAGCAGCCTTTTACCTTTTTAAAATATTGCCAGAATCAGAGGAATAGTCTCTAAACCAGACCTAGAAAGACTTATCCATGCTTTTATCTATAGCAGGTTAGACTACTGTAACGGCATGCTCACTGGGCGTTCTAAATGGGCCTTAAGACAGATTCAGAACATCCAGATTGCTGCTGCTCGAGTTCTGACCAATACCAGGAAATGTGACCACATTAGTCCAGTGCTCAAGTCTCTGCACTGGCTTCCTGTCACTCAAAGAATCGACTTTAAAACAGCCTTGCTTGTGTACAAATATCTTCATGGTTTAGCCCCAAAGTACATATCTGACATGTTAGAGCCATATGAACCAGCCAGGACTCTGAGAACCCAGGTTGTGGCCTCCTGCTGTTGCCCAGAGTCAGGACCAAACAAGGGGAGGCTTCATTACAGTCTTCCTGAAGAGGTGAGACAGGTTTCAACTTTGCTGTTGTTTAAATCCAGGCTGAAAACAGCCTTATTTAACTGTCCATATAGCAACTGAGAATATTTTTACTATTATTATTATTTTATTTTAATTTTAATTCTTTTAAATTCAAAGCTGATTTTATTGTTTCATTTTCTTATCTTTTTTCCTATGTAAAGCACTTTGAATTGTCTTGTACACGAAAATGTGCTATACAAATAAATATGCCTTGCCTTGCCTTTAGCCCCTTCCCGCTGGACTTTCCGAGCTTGAGCTAACATCCCGCCAAGCTAACCCCTTAGCTAATAAAACATATAAATACCAACAAAAGAAAAGAGTCACAACATACCGGTATTTGCGGAGTAAGTAAGACCTAAACATCTTAGACTAGTTTTAATGTATTTTCACAATTGTACTGACCTGATGGATAATAAAAGAAGAGTTTAGTGATGACAGCCGAAGCATAGACTTTAGCATCCAGATTGCGTCTGAGGCAAACAGGAAGTCCGCCCCCCAAACCGACCCGGAAGCTACGGTCTACAAACGAAAGATCCGCTTCGCCACCACCACTCCCTTACTAACCCCAGGAAAGCACTGTAAATACCTTGTTCACAGATAAACATGGCAAAATATAAACAAATCGCTGTTTTAAAAAAAAATGGAATAAAGTACATATGAAAATACTTTGAAATTGTAAAACAACCAAAACAATGTGGTGGCATTTTTTAGGTGCATCGCAGGCTCCCCAACATAGAAGGTGGCTCCCGACACTTTAAAGCCGGAGATACCGTTCACAAAATAATAATTACTTGGTTATTATCAATTTAACTTCCCTAAAAGGACCTTACCTTCCGGACACAACTATCAGTACACCAAATTAGAAGACACTGAAAAAGGGACTTTCATTGCATAAGGCACAGCCTGGTGAGTAGCATAGAAATGTCTTTGTACCGGTTGCATGACCCACAATGGCAGAGCTTGTAACCCACACTGTCCAACATGACCTATGACCCCTTGTGGCTCGTAAGAAGGCTGGGCCATGGTGTTGTAGGTGAGTGTCTGAGGTGGTCTCCTTGCTCTTGTGGATCTCCTAAAGAACCTCTCCTGAGTTGGTACTTGCTCCTCCTGCTCAATTCCAAGTTCAAACTGTTCAGTATCCTTTTCCAGTTCTTGTTCCACTTGTTCGTTTCCATTTTCAGAGTTCTGGACTAGTTCATTTTCATTTGGATCTTGGTACTCCGGTGGAACACTTTCATTTGCAATATTCAGTTGCAACACCCTCTTTGTTCTATAGGTGTGAAAACTTGGCAAGATGATGGATGAGTTTGCGTTGCTGGTTCCCATGATCTGGTTGTCACTGCGACTCTGACCCAATAACGTGCTCCTGAATCGCTTTCAGAACCGGATGAGTTGCTGTCCATGGTACTTCGTCTTTGACTAATCTTTTGACCTTTGACTCTGCTTATCATGGCCACTTTATTTTCCTTGTGGTCAACAGTTGCAGGTAAGTCGTTCACTAGATGGAGAAGGTTTCTGTGGAGTACTCTGGTTTTATGTGCATTGTTCTCTGGATGTACTCTGTAGAGGGGACTGTCATTAATTTGCTCTTTGACAATGTACACTGTCTGCTCCCAATATGATCTGAGCTTTCCCGGTTCACCTCTTTCTCCGAGGTTGCGGACTAACACTCTGTCACCAGGCTTTAAGACAACTCCTCTCACGTGTTGGTCATAATAATTCTTTCCACGAGCACTTGATTGCTGGCTGTTGTTGGTTGCAATACGATAAGCCTCTCTCATCCTTCTTGCCCACTTTTGCACATATCCATGTGGCGAGAACCCGGTGGCCTCGTGTTTTGTGCAATTATATGCATGAACAACTTGGTTCAAAAAGTCTTGCCAATTTTCTGTCTCCATAAGGGCTGTCAGCATTTGTAACAGAGTCAGATTAAAGTGTTCGGCAGGGTTACCCTCTGGGTGGTACGGTGTGTTTGTGAATGTTTGATGCCTGACAGCTGCTGTAGGACCCTAAAGGTTGAGTTTTCAAATTCAAGGCCCTGATCGTGATGTAGTCTAGCGGGTAACCGAAGCGAGGAATGAAATCGTATAGTTTCTCTGCAGCTGGTTTTGCTGACATGTTTCTGGTGGGCCATGCCTGAGCAAAACAAGTAAAGTGGTCAACTGTGACAAGAATGTATTCCTAACCACCTCGGCTCTTTTCTAAATGCATTCAATGGATACTAGCTCCATAGGTATACTGGAACTTGGGCTCCCCATGGACGTCCTCACATGTGTGGTGGGTTTCTTTCGTTTTATACAGGGACACTGTCTTGTTGTACATAAGTTTCAATGTCCTTTTTCATAAAGGGCCAATAGAAGCGATCTCGAGCTAGACTCGTAACTCTTTTGGCACCAAGGTGACCCATGTCTTTATGAAGGTGTTTTAGCACCAATGACTTGTATTCTGCAGGCAGTACCAACTGTCTTTTACCCCCAGCTTCCCTGTATAGTAGATCATTCTCAATTTCAAAAGAACTATAACTATTTATTAATTAATAAATCTGATTGAAAGATGCTTCCTACTCCTTCACCTCTCCCAGTACTTCGAGGAATGTGAAAGTTTGAATAATTAGAGGGATTTTACAGCTTCATAATCCTTTGGGTCGATTTGGACCCCGTTTTCCGAAACAAGCCTACCCACATACCTGAAATCTGATTGAATATTTCACATTTAGTGGGGTGCAGCTTGACCCCATGTCGTTGGAGGGCCCTGAAGACTTGGCGCACTGCTTCGACATGTTCAGTGAAACACTTTGAATAGCAAAGGAATGTCATCCAGATAGGGAATACAGCAATCATCATGCAGGGTTTTCAGCATTTCCTCCATGCTGCGCTGGAAAGCCGCAGGAACATTACTGAGGCCAAAGGGGATTCTTACCCACTCATATAGTCCCCAAGGTGAGATGAAGGCTGTCATATGGCGGGAACCCTCAGCCATGTATCCCTGGTGGTAAGCTCTACCTTGTTCCAAAATACTGAACCAGCTGAGGCCCCCCACCGTATCCGTTTTTGATTTAACTGTCTGTAATCAGTGCATAGTCTGAGTGTGCCATCTCGTTTCCTCACACATACTACCGGCGCAGCAAAGGGTGACTTTGACGTGACTATCCAGCCTTTAGCAAGCAAGTCCTGGATATATTATTTCACCTCTTTGTACAACGGCTTCGGAATGGCTGTGTATGTGCGTTGGACGGGAATATCATCTTTCAGGTTGATGGTCATATTCAAACTTGGAATGTCCCCAATGTCACCATCATCTTGGGCAAAAGCATTTGGTTCTTCATATAACATTTTCTTTACTTCTTTTTGTTGCTTCAGTCTTAGGTGACTAATGTCCACAGGAAGGTGCCAGTGAGCAGCGTTGAATGGCTGCTTGTCCTGATTAGCCTTAGAAACAGAGTCAACAATACAGGTAGAGACTGGTGCTGCATCCCAACAGTCTTTGTGTCGGTCCGTCTCTACTATTTTTGCAATAGGCTCAATAGAACCCAAAACCGTTGAGCTGGGGAGAGTCACAGTCTGGCTGGAATAGTTTGACACAGGTATTTTAATGTATGGCCTGTCTGACTTTTCTACCAGAAAAAGTCCTGCTCCAACACTAAGTTGTTACCCTCTGGGACCCTACACTTAATGTAATCAACCTGACTAGGATAGACAGTCCCTCCTTTAAAGCCCATTTTGAGAGTAGCTGACTCAGGTTGTGATGGCCACACCTGCAGCCACACAGGCGGTAACTCCACACACCAACACCTTTTCATTTTGAGTTTCTTTTTTGCACACACACTGCAGCATAAGTTATGGATTTTCATTATATTTGACAATGTTGAAATACATAAGTTCTAATCGTAGCGCAAACATTTAGTTAACTTTTATGAATTTAATTTTGTCATATATTTAATATTTTCTTGTGCTTTCTTTTGTTGGTGCTGTAGGGGTGTGCTTGAGCTGAGCTAAAGCAAAAGACTCCAGCTGCCATATTCCAATCCCAGAGTGACTGATTGGGTGATACCATTTGGAGTTCT
Source organism: Orestias chungarensis (assembly GCA_032876305.1). Lineage (NCBI taxonomy): Eukaryota > Metazoa > Chordata > Actinopteri > Cyprinodontiformes > Cyprinodontidae > Orestias > Orestias chungarensis. The sequence continues at coordinate 1,196,867 of JAVLVB010001089.1, forward strand.
GCCATGGGGGAAGATCATGAAGTCTTTATTTAAATTTTTTGTATAACTTCTGTATGCTGTTGTTATTTTGCTTCTGTTTAATTTTGCTTAAGTATTAGTTATTTAAGTTCATTCTTAAGCTAACTGTGTTTAGTTACTTTAGTTAAGTTTGTATAGATGTTCCTCTTCCCTCTTCCTCATTGTTTCAATTTGGTCTGATCAGCCAAGATTTAAGTCCATTTTGTTTGTTGTATGTCAGCTCAGTTTGTTTGTTTGTGTGGTTAGTTTGAGATTTTGTTATGTTAAATATTGGCCTTGGATTTTGGTTCCTTCATTTCACCTCTTTTAAGAGCCTTACAATAATTGTTGGAGGTTTGATAATTTTGGGATATAAACCCATTATTCTTAAAAATTATTGCGGTGTATTGCTGTTCTCGGTCCCTCACACAGGTACAGGAAGTTCTTGGGTCTGAATAAAGCTCTGAATAAATAGAATAAATAAGTTAGCACATCTCTTTAGCCCCATCCCGCGGGACTTTCCCAGCGTGAGCTAACATCTCGCCAAGCTAACCCCTTAGGTGATAAAACATATAAATACCAAGAAAAAATGAGCCACAACATAGTGGTATTTGCGGAGTAAGTAGGACCTACACATCTTACACTAGTTTTAATGTGTTTTCAGATTGTACTGACCTGATGGATAATAAAAGAAGAGTTTAGTGATGACAACCGAAGCATAGCCTTTAGCATCCATATTGCGTCTGAGGCAAACAGGAAGTCCGCCCCCCAAACCGACCCGGAAGCTACGGTCTCCAAACGAAAGCCCCGCTTCGCCACCACCACTCCCTTACTAACCCCAGGACATCACTGTAAATATGTTGTTCACAGATAAACATGGTGAAATATAAACAAAATGCTGTTGTTTTAAAATTGTAATAAAGTACATATGAAAATACTTTGAAATTGTAAAACAACCAAAATAATGTGGTGGGATTTTTTAGGTGCACCACACCACCAAATAAGCTTCTATCCAATATATAAATAAAAAGGTTATTAAATTAAAAAGGTACATTTTGTGGCATAAATGTTCGTTTTTTTAGTTGTTCTTTTTCTTTTTTCAGAAAAAATTGTCAAGAATAGAATAGTAACAGATAGTATTTCATTGCCTTTCTGATTGTTCTGCGTATCAAACGCTGTGTGTATACAACAAGGCAAGTGAGTACCATAATTAAATTTTTACGCAGATTTTCCAGCTCCAAAGCTGAATGCTTTATCAATTTCAGTATGTAGGTCACATGTATCTGTGTAGTGGAGGGAGGGTGAGGTCTAGCGTCAAACAACCTATGTCAAGGTGTAAAATAGCAATTTTTTTAAGAAAGGTTAATTAAAAAAGAGGTTTAACTAGCTCTGAAAAGTCAGAAATGACAAAAGTTCTCTCCTAGCAGTGATGCAGCACTCTTGAAATTGTTAGGATACTTGAGGATGATCACAGAACCTCAAACAATTTGTTGCAAATAGTCAATAGGTTTGCAAGAACTGCATTGTGAAAAAAACACATATTAACTGCCAAGGATTTTAGAAGAATCAGGTAAACAAAACAACTTCTAAAAACCTATCATTGTCTGGTTCTTTAACATTATATAAATGCAATCTAGCTTAACAACAAGACAGACACACTAACATGTCAAGAGTGGGTCAAGATATGTTTGAAGAACAAGTTTTTTTTTTTTTATGTTTTAAGACTTATACGATTAGAATGACAAAATCAGATGCCTGGGCCCTTGTCTGAATCAGTACCAAGCACAGAGCTCCACGGGGTATGGGATACTGGTAAATGCTGACATTATTAAGGATGAGCTGGTTGGACCTTTTTGGGGTAAAGATGAGCTCAAAATTAGCCCTTAATTTCTTCAAGCATAACCCATTAAAGACCTCACATCTAACAAAAGACAAGGATTTTCATGTAGGACAATTTTCTGTCAGATGCATCCAAGCACTCCACTGCCTGGCTAAACAGTAAAAAAGTTCAAGATGGGAAATTTATGGCTCGCTTCCTCACCTGTCCTACACTAACCTGAGAACTTCGAACAGTTTTTAATCAGAAGATTCAGTCCACCTGTTTTTTTTAATGTCAGAAATGGGGTTTTTTTCTAACAAAAATTAAAATGAGAAAATGTGCATTTTGTTTGGTTGGATTGTAATTTTGCAAAATACCAGTTGCCCAGTAATTTTGCAAATATAGATATTTTTCTGAGAAAAAGCCAAAACCTCACTTTCACTCATCACTTCAGATGGGTGCTGACATTTACATCGGTGTCTCCTAAATGGACACATAGAGATTGGAGTAATACTTCACCCATATTTAACAGACATGGATTTCCCTCCTTATTTTTTGTGGCTGTATTCTCAAGATATTAGGGAATTATCAATTCCTGGTTTTTAGAATATAAACCTAAAGACCAAATAGTTTTGTTACCACTAATGCTGCTTTTCAATTCTTCATAACTTTTCAACAAGTACCTGGCATGCATGTGGTTTGTTTTATTATTACTCAACAGCCCCTAAAAGGTTTCTTTGTATTACAGCTTCATGTACGAACAATTATCTCACAGGAAGAAATCCCAGAAGTAGAATATTTAGAGCAACATAACAAAGTAAAGAAGCTGTAACATGTTCACATATTCGCTTTCACACACACTGTGTTACACCACTGAGACTTATGAGCGTATCTAGACCTATTGTGATTCTGCTGGTATCTACAAACACTTTATATGTGCCTGTCTTAACAGTCCCATAAACTGTTATGGATCAATGCTTCAAGTTATGGGTTTACTTGATTCATGACACATGAATGTCACTTTCATTGTAAACAAGTGCAAGTGTTGTGATACGTTGCAGTTATTAAAAACTGATTTACCACCCTATTAACAAATGAAAGTGTTTGTACTAGCCTTGCTCCCATCAAGGACTGTTTTTCCTCAACATTTTCTCAATATTTAATTAAAAGCTGTCCCGGAAATTTCCACGTTCTTGCTTTTCTTATTTTTCATTCATGAATAGTTCAAGTTAGTGCTAAAGGAAGGTGTGTGTTAACTCTTTGAAACAGTCAATGCTTGTCTGCAAGAAACATGGCCAAGACTCCACAAGGTATTTGAAATCAATGTATCGAAATTACTTCTAGTGTGTGCAGCTGTTGATCTGCCAATACCATAGAGAATTATAAATCATTATTTTACCTCAAAAAGAATCGACTTTCTATCATTATTAATTTGATAGATTATTTTTTTCAAGGAAAATAAAAACCCCTATTAAAGATACGTCAGCCATAAATCTAATTTTTAACAAGAAAATCATTTTTTCTCTTTCATTTATCAATAAAACAAATTTTTACCTTTGCCAAGTGTTCCAAATGCTCCATTTAAAAGTTTATCTGATTTAGAACATACAAATTTAAACAAGTTATTGTTTAATAAGTGAAATGTGTTTTGTTTTTTTTAAAGACTATACCATAACTTATTTCCAGTGACAGGTTTATATAGCTTAACTTTAGAACAACCTTGTGTGACTAATGTGGTGAACCATATACAGTAGAGCACTCTGATACCAGCTGCAGCAAGAACAGATTCTTGAAACATCTTTGCTCTGAGACATCGGGCTAAGGTCTATCTCATATGGTGTATTTAGTCTGAAAGGAACTGTGCTTCTGACCCTGCGGCATCTTCACAGTAATCTGGGAAATCTAAAAGTCAGTTAGCCAGCAGAGTAAAAATGTTTTATGGGGGCGATATGATCTCATCTTTTTCACAGCAGCTACTGTTATCCCTTGAAGTCTTTTTCCTGCTTATTGTCAGGCAAAAGATGTTAAGCAATAATAGGAATTAAAATTCACTGTAAGGATTGAGCGCGGCTTTACTGATGCTTTAGACAATAGAAATAAAAGATTGCACCAAAGTGAAAGTACTGTGTGAAATGAACAGGGAGCATCTTTCTTTCCATTGCTTTTGCTGTGATTTGACAAAAAAAAAAACATTAAAAAAAGGGTTGGACCGCATCGTTGAATTTGCTTTGTTTTTACTCTTTGGTAGAAGGGCATAATCTTTCACTAAATACACATTTTTAAAGGATAAATAGCATTGGGGGGAAATATGTTCTTTCTCAGTAATAAATAATGAATCATAGCTATTGTCAGAGTAGTTTGTGTTGTCAATGAAAATTCTACATAAAGATTTGTTTTGAATCAGTTACAGTTTTGGAGTGTATGATGTAGGTAAGTTATTAAATAGCAGACAAGATGCAGTCCAAAAGTATTTGTTCTTTTTTGCTTTTTGTCACAAAATTTAGGACAGACAACCAGTGTAAATACAACATTTTGTTTTTAAAAAATATTTTTTTTATGCCTGAATTAAAAAGAGAAACCATATATTCAAAAGTGAGATTGAAATTCAAAAATGCCAAGCTAAGTAGTTTATTGTTTACCAAATAGGTAGGTATATACATATTTAGAATTTTACTTTCATTATACATAATATGCATTTATAAGAAATTCCAACCTAATTGATCAGAAAGACATTTAAATAGAAATCTTTCTATGTTCCATACTGCAGAACCAAATTTCCGCCACAATATATTTATATCTCATAATTACGACTAAGCTGTCTAATTAATATGACATTGCTATCTCATTATTATAAGATAGTATACCATAATTATGCCTTAGCTATCTCATTATTATGACCTAGCTATCTCATTATTCTGAGATAGTATCTCATAATTATGACTTAGCTATCTCATTATTATTATTTAGCTATCTCATTATTCTGAGATAGTATCTCATAATTATTACTGATTTATCTTATTATTATGAGATACTATCTCAGTATTATTAGATGCTATTTCATTATTATAAGATAGTATCTCCCTATTATGAGGTAGTATCTCATTATTATCAGATACTACATCAATATTATGAGATACTATCTCATTATTTTGGAAGCAAATCGTTACCGTATTTAAAATGAAAAAGTATTTACTGACCTAATGAAGATGAAAATGAAAAAGACAGTTGAGATTTATTTTTCAAACTGGGCCCCAGAAAATAGTTACCAAAGTTCAATTTGAAATGTAAACTTTGAAAATGAAAAAGTGTTGCATTTGCAAACGTGCCGAGATAATGATTGAATCGCTTTTTGGCACGAAACCGGGTCTTTAGCATTACAGGTCATGGCACTCCCTGTGCATTTAGATAATGGGACAAATGTGCAGTCTTGAAGAAGGATGATCGATTACTAATTTGAGTCAAATAATGCAGCCACATTCTTAAAATGCATTTCTGGAAATGCTTTTTCATTTTAAATATGACAACAATTTGCTTCCATAATAATAATAATAATAGATAGAGGTACTATATATAGATATAGTATATATGATATATAATAATGAAATATAACATCACTTAATAATGAGGTATCTATGTCATAATAATGAGATAGTATCTCATAATAATGAGATATCTAAGTCATAATTATGATATATGAATATGTTTTTTTTTTCCATCATTGTGGCGGAAGTGGGTTTTCATAGAAATGGGCTTCCATACCTTTCTGTAAAACAACTAAACAAAAAAACACAAAAAACTGTAGAACACTGTATTTTTTAACATTTCACAATTTTTAATGAAATATTTTTATACAATTCAATAGTAGTTCACCCATATGTTTCTACTTACAGTATGGCAGTTCTGATTCACATTAAGCTGTTACAAGTATTTGCCTTTTCAATGTCTTGGTTTAAAAATTATTTTCAATAAAGGTATTTTTTTCCTGGCAAGGTTTATTTTCCTATCAGAGACAATGCATAGTACATAAATTCCTGGGCCCTTTATCAATGCCTTTGAATAGATGCTTCCAAACAAGCCCTCTAGCAAACACCACCATTCTATCATGCCGTCGTCTTCTTTTACTCTCTCTCTTCATATGAAAATATTCCATGAACAGTTGCCCCCACAGTTTGGACCGGCAACCATCTGTCCTGAAAAACTCATTTTAAGCAGCAGGTTGGATAAAAGACTATAGACAACATACAGTACAAGCACATTTAAAGATACACATTTCCTATGAGAAACAGAAGGCAGAAAACAAGCCATGGTTCCCACAATCATTTCCTGTAAAGGTTTTCATTTTTTAATGACGACTTGATTCATTCCAAACAAAGAGGCCGAAAACTTAAAATCATATTGAAAGGAAAAACCTTTAGAAATATCCTCCCTGCAGTCCTTGCAATGTATGAAGCATCCATTTTAATCAAAGAGATCACAGGTCACGCATGCGATAATCAATTCTGAATGTACATAATACCAAACCATCTTTCCGACAAATCACCAGCCACATTTTAATTTCCCGTTCATAATTTATTTTATTCTGTGTTGGAGTTTGAGCTTCTGTGGTAGGCGATGCCTTGAAGAGAGCTACTTAATCACAAATAATGAAAAAAACACAAGTGTGGCATAGGGATAAAATACTAGTAACTAAGTTGTCTTCTATAGCATCCAGTCCAATTTTTTAATTGTAATCCACTGATCTGTCCATGTTAGTTTCAATATTCTCTACTTTTACAAAATGATTACTAGATCCCAGGTTTTGCTGAAACCAACTTTTACAAGGTTTAGTTGGATTTACAAATGATCCTATCATTTACACAATTTTCTTCATCCCATTCATCTTTTTACTCTCGCAACTGTAGATACAAATCCAACTCTATTGAGTCTTTTGCAGCTTAAACACTCATTCAAGCGATGGCGGCTTTGAGAGAAGGACTCTGCATTAATACAGACATCACCCTAAATCTCTACTGGATGTATTGGGAAGTGGTGTGCAGAGAATATTTGAGTATAATAAGCTCTATTCTTTTCAGTCATACTGTTTAGGCCTTGTTCTTTGTACTTTTCTATCTGAAGTATAAAGCACTAACACAGACCGTTGGTTTTATCTGGCTTTTGTTACTCTTGGACAACATTGAGATTCTGCTAATTGGAATTTCTACAATCAAATAATTAGTCTTCCTGGCAAACAATGGAGGATGAAATTCTCACATAATTACTTGAAATGATAGCAACATTTCCAAGCATCAGCTGTTGAGAAGAAAAAACAGAATTATACCACATAAACTTTTGCATTTGCCATAAAAGACAGTTTTTTTCTAAAACGTAGAACATAGATAGTGTAAATCGAAACATAAAGGTATTCAAATACCTTTCTTTAATATGATGTATCATTTTAAATCTAAAATGCACCAGTATTATTATGCTAAAGTCGGTCTGGTCCTAAGTGTATACACCTGAAGCTTCTGTATTAGAAAGACACAAACATCTTCCTATCACCTGGGTCACATAGGATTGATCGAATTTTTTATTATTTTTTTAATAGCATATTACTGAAGGGAAAAAGGGTTTTGGGAGAATTTGTTGTACTTCTGAACAAAATAAATTTGGAACTCAAGTTGTGTTGTAAATGGAACAACTCGTGTTAAACCCTTTAGGAATCCTTACAACAATTTGCTAGAATATTCTTAGAAAGAGCTTGACAGAAGTGGTATAACTCAGTCAAGTTTGTCGGCTGCCTCATTCTCACAGCTTTCAACTCTGACCATGTTTTTGTTTGGCTTTTCTTTTTTTTTTTATCCGGACAGATGCATGTCTTGTGATGGCAACTCCATAAAGGTGATTTTGTTATCCTTTGTCATGGTCTATCATAATTAATCCAATACGGTTCATTAAATGTTGTGGAGCGCATTTAAAATCATTTTCTGACAATACAGTGTCACATGTTACCAAGACATGGTCATCCGTGTAGCTAACGAGCTGGATAAGGAATGCATTCATAATAGCGACATCTAGGAGGTCCATGGTAGCTGTGGTGTAGCTGTGAAGATCATCTGCTTCTAATCACGTGGTAGAAGGTATTCTGGTTAAATAAAAGCAAAATCAACACGTTTGGCCTACAAAGAAAAAGCTTTGGGAGACTGAAAAGTAACACTGCTCATCACCTTAAACCCACCCATTCCATTGCAGTTGTAGAGCTCTGTGGTGGCATTGAAACTGGTCAGATAATCAGAAAATGGACTAAGGTAAATTTGAGGGAATTGTGCCAGGAAACCATTTAAATCAGTGTTGGCCAGATTTGCCCTTCATCTAATTTGACTCAGCTTGAACAGTCCTTCTGTAGTATCGGGTCTATAGATAAATTTGGCAGAGACATATCCTATTCTTATTATTTTCTTCCGCCTCTTATATCTAGACCTTTCTCCCCTCTCTGTTGGTTTTCAGCTGGTAATATCCTCTCCAGGTCTGGTCAGTAAAAATCCAAGTGTGCTGCTTCCCTCATCAGTGCTGCTCTGAGCACCTGAGGTTGTTTTTTTCTCTAATTATCTGCAATGGATTTAAACTGAGCTTAGACTTGCATTTGGCGCCAGTCTGTGAACCTACAATTGTTAGTCTTTGGTAACTTTTATGTGCACAAAGAACACAACTTATCTGCTTTTTCTCAATCTAAAACTAATTTTACTAATAGTCTTAAACAGAATTTAAAACCAAAGAAGAACATTGTCAAGAATTAGGGCTTTCTATGAAATCAGACGGAGGCAGAGGGAAGTGGAAACCAACTAACCAAGTTTATTCCCTTTTAAATTTGAGAAATGTCTCATCTGAGATCATTTCTTCTTCAGGTTTTACTACTAAGAAGTTATCCAGTCTCCTGAACTGCAACATTAAGTTTTGCACAACATATATGCTTCTAGCAACTCATGATTCCTCTCTCAGATAGTCCTGTCTTTTCTCATTTGATGCACTATTCATACCGGACGAATACGGCTCCCTTTTGCTCCCTGATGTATCCTTGGTTTCCTGTGGCTCCTCAGTTTGGCTAACCAGCACCTGAACTGTCTTCAACACCCATTCAAGCTTCTGTTTCTCTGGTAAAAGGAGGTCAACACTCAGTCCTTGAAAATAGTTGTTGGAAAATCAACAAGCTCAATTCCTTTTATCCTTATCTCCTTATCTTTGGATCTGGTTTTGGGCTCACACATTATGATAAAAATTGACTCAGGGAGGTTCAATTCAAATGTAGGCTACACTGTTTAGCTTATTATTTTTACTAATGCATACATTTAGATTTAGATATACATAATATACAGTAAAACTTGTGTGTCCACACTTGATTGGGAATGTATTCTTTAAATAGCCAGTCTGTTTGAAGACAATTCCTTTTTCTTTATTGTTGTTTGACTGTAAACATGATACTTAAATTCTTTAATAGCTTGGCTGAAAAATAATATAAGTTAATGCTAAGACATTGTTGTTGTTGCTGCACTAAGTGATGAAGAAACATATTGGAGGTGGTGCAGGCTCAACCTTCATGGAATGTTTAGTAGTAGCTGAGATTTAAACACTGCTCTATGACAAGACAATGGCGAATTAACAACAACGTTCCTTCATTATACTCATTGTGATTTTAATGGGAGTAAAACCAATATGAACTACAGTTTCACAGTTTTATTCTGACAAGTGTGCTCCTTAAAATGAAGCCTATAGGAACAAATTTAGTTTGCAGAAATTCTGAAAACATTTTCCTCTCACCTCATTGCCTAATGGTGCTTGAACACGTTGCTAACAACATGGCACACGCATGCCTTATTCTATAACGAAAAACCAAAATTTTCTAATTGTTAAGTGTCATTTTTAACACTAGAGAGCTCAATCATTTTGTTGAAGCCCACCTTGTCTGAGAAGCAATTGTCCGCATCAACCTATCCACGGTAATGAGACTGGCTGAAAACTGCCTGCACCACTGCTTTCCTGCAGCCCAGCTGTCCCCTGTGATATCTATCGCCTGAGTTTGGTCTGGCTTGTCAATCTGAGTTTGAGGTAGATTCTGCCTCTGCTGATCGCATCTTCTCACAGAGCTGCTCTCAGCAACAAGAACGGTCACGGTAAACTGTGTTTGTGTCATCACAACCAGACAGTCCATTTAAATTGCGACACACAACTTTACGAGGCATTGCCTCCTCTAGCATTTCAGGGATATAAGATGATTGAGCGTAGACATATTGTTATTCAGGAAAATGGGCTTCACAGATACATTGTTTGGATACCAATTTGATTTAAAATTATGTCAATGAAATCTTTGGTATTGTGTCTATTTTTTACTTCAACTTAACTCATATCTAATCGTTGTTTCTGCAGTAAGTGACTTTTATTGATTTGGAATGACAGCTGGTGAAACTCTCTCCTCTTCCTTTACACATTAGAATCTGTCACAACCTGTCCATTTCTGCAGTAGGGAGCTGTAAGAAAGCAGAATTATTTGGTGCCAAAACGCAAGATGCATTTTCTATTTCACTAAAAGTACCCTTTATTGTGATGCGCTAATGCACTAATAGTGTTTATATTACACCAATGAAGAAGGTCAGTGAAATATAGGTTCTGTCTATTTCCACTTTTCTCCCAAAAATTCATCCAAAACCACCTGTGTTGTTTGCCTTTACAGCAAGTTTCTACCTCTTTTCCCTACTTCTGAAAAAACTAACACCAGTAAGTGAAGAGGTAGTTATGTGAGTAGGTCTTCATATGACCATATAATTTCCCAAAAAAAACATAAAAATCCTGAATACTTTTTTAATCTGAATGTTTCCGATTTATCAACTGTTGAACACTGTCAATGTCAGAACAATAGTGCTAGTCCCGTCACAAAAGTGTACGGGGATAGGGCAGCAGCTGAGTATTTGTATCTTTCAGATTCAGCGCCATATAATTGTACAGGTAATGTACTAACAGTATGGTGGGAGGTGATATGTGAAGTGTCAGATTTGACAATTGTATTCTTCTTCAGTGTAGAACACTTCTTCATATAAAAAATGGAATGCCTCTCAGAACCAACCTTAAATCAAATTTATTGAAGCTTATACAAGTTAATTTAAGGTAAAATTAAGTTTAAGTCCCTGGAAAAAAATAATTCAACAATTTAAATGACTAACTTAAGTAATTTTTTACGTTTTATTTATCCATTTATTTATTGTTGTGTTGCTGCATTGGGAAATTGTCACTTAGAATAATCCAGTAAAGAAATTAATAAACTAAGCAAAGACCATACATGAGTGATATGTTTGATAATTTACACAAATTAATGTTAGTTAAAATCAAAATATAATTTCCAAGAAGAACCTATGTTATTGTGTCAAACTATTGAAACTATTGTGAAATAATGCAAAACAAATTAAAGGGAAAAATTATTCATTAGATTTTAGCATTAGATTTTATTTTACTAAATCTAGGCTTTGTATAAGGGTTTAACTAACAAATAACTTGTGCTACAAATATCACACAGAACTTGAACTTTCAAGATGCAATCTGGGAATGCAAGTACATTTCCAATTTTGGAAAACACCACCATGACATAAGTTAAAGTGGCCTAGCAAGAAAATGACCATATCCCCAAGACTCATCTTATCAGTGGGGAAAGACAGAAAAGAATAAATACATTAAAACAGAAAGATAAATTGCTTGAGATGGTATAGCCCTTGTTGAAGTCACAGGACTCCAAAGTGCTGTACACCATTTCCTTTTATTTATTAATAATCTAAAATTCATACACTGTAAGATACATTGTACCCATGCTAACAGAATCAAAGCTGCCAGGCATGTATCGCCACCAGGCCCTCTGACCACCACCGTGAAGGAGTTGAAAGTGTTTTACTCAAGGTCAAGACTGAGATGGACAAAGTTTGTTCGCTAACCCACTGGTTACTGGATGAACTTCTACTTTAACTATAGTATCATACAAACCAGCCAAACCAATTTTCTATAAAAAAAAAGAAAAATCTTGCATTCGCTTTCCTATTGATCATGCAATATGCTAAGGTTTTCTTAGTCTTGTTTTTAGTATTGTATTGCAGGATTTTTAGATTAGGTTTTAATTATATTTTCATGAATACAGATAAAGAAGTATACTTCATCTTCATAAAGACACCAGGGAATTCCAGGGTAGCTTGCCTGTGGTATCCTGCATTAGCAGATTTACGGGACACCACCTTGGACACCCCCCAGAAAGTAGTGGGAAGTAATAATGGGGTAATCTCTTGAGTACATCTCAAGAGAGATCTGATGAGGAACACAGCTAAGAAGTTCTAGCCTTTCCCCGTGGGGCCTTTGCAGGTGTGCTAATAGGAGATCAGAGCTTTCCGAATAAGTTATTTTGGATACCAAGACCAGGAGAGATGAATTAGAGAGGCCTCTCATTTTAATGGTAAGCCATAATCTCCATTTCTCAGATCTCCAGTCTTGCAGATAACTTGCTACACATTTACTACAGCCAGGTCCTCAGCATGAGGATGACCCATCACTCTGCCATGCGTTACACAAGCCAATCTGTTGGGATAATAAATGATAAACAGGAGCACGGTGCTGGATCTGTCAGAGAAAATCTAGGATGGGAGGTGTGATGGGGTGGTCACACCAAAGCATGGTGTAGCCTCACAGCAGGATTCAGTGGCACCAATTAATGTTTGTCTCACTGCACCCTGGATATAAGGAGAGTGCTGCACACCATGCAGGCAGAGCGCTGCTCCGACAAATAACAGTAGAGCAAATGTGTTATACTCCAGGGAACATGAGAAAAGATGCAAGGTGTAATATGAATATCAAACAACAGCAACAGTTAGTCTGGAGTTTCATTGGGAATGGGGAGGAAGGGCACTTTGAACGCACACAGAGGAGAAACACAGCTTGAGCCTTTTTTTGTTTACATATTCTAAACATGATGCACCTCCACCTTAAAAAAACACTGTAATAAGGCACTGATCTAAGCATGATAAATCTTGAAGCCACACAGAGAGGAAGTCTTTTACTTCCTCCCTTCTCCACCAAGAATGCTTTCCTCTCTGCCCTCTGCCACATCTTCAGCTCTATAGCAGCTCTGTGTAAATGTCAACCATCTGGAAAACCCTTAGACAGCAGAGGGTGCCAAAGCTTTTCCATTTCAGCACAAATCACAGGCACACAGAATCCTGCTGACTTTAAAGATCCAGTTTTAGATGGAACATTTTGTTTCTGTCACATTCAGCAATGTCCAATATCTCAATCATACCAGCTGAAGACAGTGAACAGAGGGAGGGGAGCTTCATGTAAATGTACCAAGCTAGTCCTGTCTCTTGGACAAAGTGTAAAAGCAGCATTATGTAATCGATGTGAGCTTTTATCTATCATTTTATATTTTTATTTCCTGACTGTGGCAGTGTTTTAGGTTTATCTTATGAAAATGTCAACATATTTTAGTTTTCTGTAATCGACATAAAAGGCGAGTGATAAAATGTAAGTATGTATTTGTTAATATTGATGATTCTAGCTTACATAATTAATGAAAGCAACAATTTGTTTCACAGAAAACTTATAAACCAAACTTTTTTTTATTACAGCAATACAAATTGTGAGAGAGACAGCTGACTTGAGAGACAAGCAGGGGTCCTTAAAGAACTTCTTCAAGGAGGGCAAGATGTTTGCAGTGTGCTAAGCTCCTGGACATATTGGTTTGATGTTGAGTTGATGGAGAAAGTACGGTGAAAGATGTTGCACAAGCAAAAGGAATAAACTAAGCCTTGAGATGATTCTGAAGCAAAGTCCATTTTGCATTGACTCACAAGAGTTGAACTGTACAAGGGACAGTGGATCAATAGTCACCACACAAACACATATTCAGAATATTGATTACAACCGTCCCATTTGTTGTTTTAAACCAATCACAAACCAGGGACAAGGTCATAAGAAGAAGATGACTCAAAGTTCTGTTTTTTTGTAAAAATACATTTAGAATTTCATTCAAAACAAGGTCCCAGATTCTAAACGAAAAGTCGAGAGATAGAGAGATTCAAATCTTCATGGTCAGAGAGAATTTATAAACCACAAGAAAATTTTATATAGTTTTGTGTAAAGGAAGATAAGAGAAACACTAGAGCCAACTATACAGACAAGCCAAAGGCCTTAAATAAAGCACATTGGGCTTTTATAAAAACTAAACAGAGCCACAAGCTCTTGACTCCCTATCACCCAGTATTATTGTTGATATTGATTCAATGTTTCCACCGAACAAGACTCAATCTGTTACTGATTGAAAAAAAAGTATAGCGTACAAGTACATAGTATTTTAAAAGCCACTCATTTTTATGCTTAAAAAAAACAAACTCAATTTCCATTGTTATGTGGTATTCCCATTTTTCTTAATTTTGGGTTTATCTGAAGTTTGGTATGAAAATAAAATTTTAATGTAATGCTCATTCCCTACAGTGAAGCTAAATCTCAAAATACGCCAAAGTACGCCTCACACCACTAAAAGTTACAGTTTGCGATGGTGCTACCTTCTTAGTATGTAAATCTAATGGCGGAGGGACTCCTGTTCTACTACTGTCATGAGAAATTGTGAGAAGAAACAAAATAAATACTGTCAAACATAGAATTGGATAATGACAATCTGCTGCATTTTCTATTACCTAAAAATTGCAGGAAGCTAATTGTTTGTTTTGAGGCCATCACAGACCCATAGTGTGTCTTCATCTGCTCACATCTGATTTGTTTTCGCAGTACCTCAGCTTAGGTGAGAAACATTATCTCCTGGTTGTGCAGCCCATCATTTCAGGCACCCTCTCGCTGAGCTGTCTGTAAGTTAATTCTGTCTGCTAAAAATGAGCATCTGTCTGACATTTAAACCACAGGGAATCCTTGATATGTTGGCAGCCGGAACAAAGAGTGTGCACCACAAAAGTATAGAGAGAGATATGTAGCAGCATAATCTGAAGATTGTCTCCAAAATCTTTAGCTTCGAGAGCCAAATGAGCTTGCGAAGCAGAAGGCTGGCCAGCACTTCAAGTGACAGATGCCTGATACGTATGTCTGGCATGGATTAGCTAAAAGCTTATTTCCGCACTTTTTCACTGCGGAGCTTAGGCTTCTCAGACAATGCGTTGTTTTTGCAAAATTGGTGTAGATTCTGAAGTGTCCAAGCAAGAGAAACTAGAATACCCATAGCTTCCACCACTGAAAAGCTATTATGTTAGATCGGAAATGATTGGTCATACTATAGGATATTTAATGAATTTACCCTGCTTCCAGTCTGAAAGACATGTAAACTTGTCGAGATCTATAATTGAAACCCACTGTGTACTGTTTGTTTCATTCACTCTAAAGAACATTAGATTAGTAATTAAACACTTGATCAACCCCATGGTAAATGTTACTATACTAATTAAATATATAGTTTTTTTTAGAGCATATTTTAGCATGCATATATTAAACGTTGAGTGCTTATTTTAAAGTAAAAAGCTTCATCCACCAAACATAATGTTCCTTCCAGCCCACAGTGATGACCAGTCAAATTGGATTAAGCTGAGGTGGCTCTGGGCTTCTCTGCAGCTGCTGCTGTTTGATATGGGGTTTAGGTGTGCTGCAAGTGGTAATTTGGCTACACTTTAAAAAACCTACAGAGATACATTAATATTTAAATGACAGATTGTAATGTTAATGAGTTATTGGTTAATAAAAATAAAAAAGAGCATTATCACATATATACCAATTAAACAGGCTCATGTTATAGGGTGTTAAGTCTTGTCTTTCATCATAAGTGCTGATGAAATAAAAAAATTTAAAACATCATCGTAGCATGGTTTCATGGCTGTCTGTGCATTTGATATTTTAGAAAATGTTTTGTGAACATTTCATTGCAGAATTGTTGAACTGTGGTCTATACCATTATCTTACAGTATTAGAAACATAAAATTTTGCTCTGTGCAAATCTCTTCTTTGTGATGGGGGACATAAGTTATGTTTAGCCTGGATTCTGTCTAGAGGCAGCAAGCCAAGTGATCACATGGCCAGGAATTTACGTCTGTGCCAAATCACCACAAGATACAGCACCAGAAGCTGATACTAGCACAAGCTTTCACCACAGAAACAGCAGCATTGATATAATGCTTTAGGTTTTAAAACAATTTTTACAGTTGAGCCAAATATAGGGACACCATAGCAGTTCCATCACTCCTTCACATTTAGCGAGTGTCCACTGATGTGGGATGAGATTGTGCCAAGCATGTGCAAGTATGCCAAGATCTAAAACAGGTCCATCAAGAGATATAACCTGTGGGCAGTCCAAGAACAACAAAGTAATTAAACCTTTTGGCTATAATGGGAAAGACTGTGACCTCTGAAAAAAACTACTAAGGAGAGGCTTGTAGGAACGCCTATGTTGACAACTTTGCTTTGGATTTTGTTAGGCAATATAAAACTAATAGGTAGATAGTTGTTTGCTTTTCCCACCTCTTTAGAAACAAGTTATGGAGGTTTGTAAATACACATGAAATTTTTGTGTAGTTAGCAAAACGGAACATCCAAATATTGCAGTAAAATAGAACCAAACCAGCTGATGTATTTCATGGAACTTATCCTATGTGTAAAAGAATAATAAAAAAAAATAGAATAGAACAGATTATTTAAAAAAAATTAAGCAACAACTAGTCATGAACCTAAGACTGGAGGAAAATTGGTCTTTCAATTTATAATAATAACTGTAAGCTTATCTTAAAATTAGTTACACGGTGGTTTAAACAAATTGAAGATTTTGAACACACACACACACACACACACATATATAAAATACATACATAAATGTAAGACAGGAAGTTAGTTCTATGTTGTTACTCTTGACAGCACCAGATGAACTGTATGATGGAGCATAATCCGTCACTGTTCTTAGACCTATACTAATGATGCATGATTAATGACAGCTAAGATTGGCAAAGTTGGATTGCATTTATAATTTAATTTTAGAGATGTAGCTGGTCAGAGTAGACTGAAGTGATGGATTTTGGTGATACATTGTAATAATGGGGGTGGACACCATTACTTGCATGATGTTACTAAGAGGAAGCATGTGGAGGTTAAACAGAGGAAAACTAAACAATATTTCTCATGGGGGACACCTTGTTCTTGATGAGTGATAGATGAGGTGTCGTTGCTGTTGTAAAAAAAAACTGTCTGTTGAGAAAATGTGAGATCTGACCTTAAACTGGAGAGAGTATAACCAGACATATTAAGGTCAGCACAAGGATGATGAGGATTTTTGAAAACTGTCGTGAGGTTGATAAGGATGCTATTGAAACCTAAGTATTTCGTAGACAGGAGTGTTGCTGGCGACTTTGGGGAGGGTTGATTCTGGCCAATCTTATGAGCAAAAACTAAATGAAATCCGTTGAAGGTTTTCGCAGTGGAGGAATTGGGCTTGAACTGAGAGGAATGAGCATGAGTAGCTTATTTCTGACAAAAAAAGGAGAGAATTTTAGAATTAGGAAAATTTGGAAAATGTTTGAAAGTGGTCAAGCTGTCAGGGAGGAGTCCAGGGATTTTTGTTTGTTCATTTGTTTTTGTTTTGCTTTTTTATAATTGGTAGTACCTCAGCAACTTTGAACATGTAGTTGGCAGAAGGAAAGGAATGGATGATTTAATTATTTTTACTACAGATCAGTAGATGGTTGGGTACCTTTTATTTATTCCAAAGAAACAACAGCATTGCACATTTTTCTTTTGATTTGTCAATATTTCCAATAATATTTTTGTAATGGTACTTTAAAAAGCTATGTAATATTGGAAATATTTGTGTTTTAAGAGAATAGCAAAGGAAGAGGGATAAGAACAGCTATACAAATAAAGAAGGAGAGTTGATATTGCCATGGTAACAGTGTAAAAGATGCAATGCAAAGGAGCAGAACATCTAAAAAGAGTGATTGTATAATATTACAGTAGATTTTTGACCATCCTCTATCTGAACAAAAAACAAATATGTTTTATATTATTGACTCAACAAGGTAATTTCTCTTTGTTGAGGAATAAGAATGAGAGTAAAGCTTTTGATCTAGGTGTACACAATGTTCATATTTGCATATGCTCTATCAAAACAACTATGTTAATGTAATGCTTTTTGCATTGTTTTGGGATTATTTTTTAAAATTTCCTTTAAGATACAGATAATAAATAAATATAACATTTTCAAATTTGTCCTTTTTTTTCTTCAACCCTATCTATGGATATTTTATCACATTGCTCTTGAGTCATGAAATAGAAGTTAAGTGAGCAAAAACATTTCAAAAAACATTTCTACCATTCTGACTTTTTCATGTATTATCATGAAACCAGCAATAGACCTAATAAACAAAAACCACAAGAGAATGTTTCTATACAAATACAGGGTTAAGGTCAGGTGTGCAATATAACCTACATCTTGTGACTGTGGGGGAGGTCCTTTATTACGAATTCAATTTGTAGAATACAGTATTCCTGAATGATTTCTGTTTAATATACCTTCACAGGGTTGGCCATTTTCAGTTAAAGATGGCAGCACTGATCCTTCAGATATAAAAATATAACATTGGCTGTGGAAGTTTTAAAAATAAGCAAAATGTAAGCCAAATTTTTTTGAACATCCAATTGGAGAATTAAAACCCACGACCTTCTTGCTGCAAGTCAACATTGCAAACAACTGAGCCTCAATGCAACCCCTAATAGAAACAAAGAAATATCAATATAAGCACAGCCTTTTGTTAAAAGTGTTAAGGGTTTGTTTGAGAACGTTAAGAAGCAAACAGCGACCAACAGACACAGACAAATCAGGGACTAGGTGTTGAGTTTACATAAGAGTTAGGTAATTAAAAAACATCTAAAACTTTGAACTTGTCACAGAGCTCTGTTTAACGGAGAATAAGAGAATAGAAATTATCTCATACAATCACAAAACAACAAAGTCACTGCGAAGGCCTTGACAAGACAGGCGATTGTGACACCTCCTAGTATTTATAGTGCTGGAGTCCAGCTTGATGACATCACAGAATTGATAGAAACTACAGGCTGACAAGATAAGGTATCTTTTTGTGATAGCCTTCTATGAATACATATGCATGAATACTCATTGTTCTAAAATATTTGGAGTAATAGCTATGAGGTTCAGATCTATGTTTGGATTATCCACATATGTTTTTTTACAGGCCAAACGGAGATTAACAAAATTTTGTTGTAATTCAGACTATGCTTAAAATTTAGACACCATTTATTCAAACCTTGCAGCTATGAAGTACCGGAGTTTTTGCTCCATAATATTGTTCTATATTAATTTAAATGTGAAGTAATAGCTTTAGGTACGGTTTAGCGACTGGATGTTTTGGATGTAAGGTTGAGGTCAGGGCTGGGAGATTTTTTCAGGCCAGGAGTCAGTCATGAAACAGGCCACCCTGTTGCTGGCCTTGCATTCATGTTCCCACACATACATTTTCACACCTAAATGCATGGGGACAAGCAAATGCATTTGGCGCATGCGCACACAGACCTGTAGCTAATTCCAAATAAGAGGCCACCTATTAGACCTACTGTTATTTCTGACGTTGTAATATACAGTAACTTTACTGCTGTTAAAGCAATATTACTAAGATAATAAAGATTTTACACAATAATAAGTGTATAAATTAGAGCTTTACATAGTAAAATCATGTAAAAAATCAACTGCCTCAGTGGCACATTATCCATACTCCTAATGCTAATGAACCCCAACCTACAGTAAATCAAAGGTTGGAATACACACATGGTCTGTTTGATCTGGGATTTATAACAGCAAATCAGAAGCAGACAGAAATATTTAACAACACAATCACCTAATAGAAAAACGCTATAACGCCAAGAAAGCTATTATTACAGTCGAGAGCCACTTATGTCAATGCTAGTGTCTGGTAGTGTTCATGTGTTGTTGCTCTACTGTAGAAATGGTTTTGTAACTTCTCCCAAATGCTCTACTTCTCCTGCAGAACAACCAGGACTGTACCATCAACACCTTTGAATAGAAAAACATATGCTCATAGTCTTTCCATAAACTGTATTTCATACAGTAAGATAATTTAGCCTATGTCTCACTGATTTGGCCTTGTACTCATATACATGATAATAGTAAGATTGTATCACATTTGCTGGAAAATAAATAATTTAAAAAGTAAGTAAGTAAGTAAGTAAAGTGGCGTGTAAATCAGTGATTTTAACATCCCAGTCCTTATCTTAGTTTCAAGGCTAAACTTGTATAGGCTCCATATTTACACTGTAGACTGAATGTGTGCGGTCTCAAGTTCCTTTGGGGGTCTCTGTTTAAACTTTCAAATACCAAATGTTGGTACGAATATATTATCAAACTTAAAAAAAAATATTTACCCTTAAAACAATATTTGTACCAACATTTTGTGTGGGCTTTTTGTTTTTATAACTTGCTTGCATCTTTGTTTTAATGGTACCGGAGTGAATAAATAAATTCGTAACTTTTCTGCATTTGGCCGCGTCTTCCTCCAGCGCCTTCCTCTTTTAGCCCGGAGTCGCTTCTCCTCACTTCTTGCACCGCTCGCTGATTGCGCAAGCTGCCGTCGACAGACACAGGCCACGCCCCTTCATTGACCTGTATGGTCGATACGGACGTTTGTGGGGGGGGGGGGGTGCTTAATCGAAATAAACCAATCATCTTTCCCTCCTCACATGCTGCTTTCCTGAGTGCCTTTATGGCTTGTTCCAGCGCTGGTTCTGTCTATCTGGTAATCGCGCCGCCGGCAGACGTTTAAAATAAATTTTTTTTAAAGAGAGTCGCCGCCCAGCAGGCTAATATTAGGCCGGCGCTTCGGGAATACTCCCGGTTCTCCCTATGGCCAGTCTGGGCCTGGTTGAGCTAATTGCTTAAACCATTTTTGTACTTGAAACTTGTTTATGGTTCTTCTGGTATGTTGGCACAGTTTTTACGAACGGTAGTAATTCATCCCTTCATCAGAGACTCTTCAGTCTCTCATGTCAGCTAAAAAAATAATAATAATAAATACAATATATTAAATGATTAGACCTTTATTTTCAAGGGTCAGTGTGAATAATAATACAATAAAAAAATAGAATAACCAACATAACCCACCAAGCTTTAATTTCGGAGTATCAAAACCTACAAATTTATGATTAACATACAAAATACGACAACTTTATTGAGGGAATGGGACAGCAGTGTGCAGCACTTAGTCCAAATATCTGATGACATAACTTCCTCATCTATTTTATGTTCTGAATTGTGGCATCCTGTTATGCATTTATATATAAACCTTTAGTTGGATCTTTTAGCATCACAAACATTCTGTTTGTCAGTGATAAGGTCTCAATGTCAAAAAGATCAAAAGGCAAGTTGAGCCCAGTGGATCAATAACTGCAGATGCTCTGCCTGTGCACAGCTGGTAATCTTTTAGTCAGGGGTTGGCACAGCATAGCTGACAAATTAGGTAAGTAGGTTTTTGTAACAGAATGATAGTCACACATGTTAGAAGTTTAGTAACTTCTGAGTTTATTTAAATAGCATAATGAGGTGTGTAAGCATTGTTAAGTGAAATATATTTTTAGCTAAATAATAATTTCATTTAATAAGAATTTGATTGATTCAATGTTAAATTTTTGTAGACTACAGATTTCCATCTACAACAGTAATGAGGCATTAAGTCTCCAATATCAATTCTCCATCCTCAACACAAAAGTGAGACAACATATTTCTGATTCTTAAAAATGTTTACTCATGTCACATGCATTGTTTTAATAAAACGCTTGTCTAAGTGGACCTCTACTCAAATATGGCTTAAGGAAAATATTAGCTTTACAGGAGTGACAGAATGTAAAATGAAATCCACTATTCAATCCATAATATGGCCCTGTTTGTATTGGAATAGGTCTTAGTGTGCACTTTCACACATTGTGATTTTATCATAAATATGCTTACCATAATATATAAGGAACTTTTAGTTTGGTCCTATCAATGTTTCTGATATTAAAATATTAACAGCTTTGTCATATGCTGCTGTGTGATGGCATCCTGTTGCTGTTGCAATGCAGCAGATATGCTTCTGTTGGTTACTTGGGCATGGGCAGGATGCTAATGCCGATCCCACAAGTGTTCTGTGAGGTCAGTATTACAGGCTGTTTAACCTATAGTCTCCTTTCTCTAATGCTGTAAGTAGGCTGTGATAAACTCTGCTCTGTGTTAAAGGGCCTTCAGATGCTGGAGGATATAGCTCTGCCACTAAAAAGTAATGTAATGGCAACTGGTTGCAGAATCTCATCTCCAATTCCCCCTACTGATGATGATCCTTTTTTTTTTCTCCAAGTGTTAGAGGTGGTCCACTAAAAGCTTTTTGGCACTGTCTGAAGAGATTTGGCAAGTTTTTATGGGCAAAATCCATAGATTTAACTCTGGTGTCCAAGGAAAAAAGCCATTTTCCAACAAATATGGTATAATATGAAAGGAAGTATATAGACTTTTCAATAGTTTAAGGATTATCAGTAAAATGCACTGTCAAAAATATGAAAACAGTGACCAAAATTGTATTGTAGTTTTGAAGTTGTCCTGAGATTTGTTGTTTTATTAACCTAATATAAAATTAGCTGTTTGTAATCATGACTGTTAGATTAATTAATTGTAAATTAGTTTACCTGTACTCAGCACTTCAAAAAAAGATTAAAAACCTTTTTTTAAGCAGTTGCTGTGAAACTGATACTGCAGTGAATGTTAAAGTGGTCAAAATGTGATCACAGACAGATCTTATGAATGACTTTAATCATGAAAAGAGGTTACACAGGCTTCACAGCATGACACTTCCTTTTTATGTCTCATTCAAGCAAAATCAAAAGAGCCTTTCTGTCAAGCTGTGGGCTACACTGGGAACTTACTTAGTAGTTTAGAATAGTAGCAGTTCTTCCTGGTTTGTTTCACTGTAGGAAATCTGAAACGATGTTTCCAATTATAAAATAAAATCTTATTTAAAGTTCTGTACCCTTTTAATCATGCAAAGGTGTGGTGCTATTTTCTGTTTTGACAAAAGCCCAAATTACAACTTGTAGAGGGAAATAAAATTTCATTATCTAACCAATTCCACAGTTTGATTCTGTAGGCAGAAACTCAGGATTATTTCTACTCTCATGGTGTGAACATTAGATGTTTAGTTTTGCAAAATTACAGTAAGAAAGATATAAAAAAAATACATGAAAAAAAGAAAACACTGTTTTTGTTGCTTTATAGAAATATTTGGAACTGTCTCTGTGGCATTAGGTATTTTTGAAGTACAAAAACATTTTCAATTAGATTACCCTTTTTTCACGTGTGCTTTTAATGTTGAATGTTTATATAATATATAACAAAGGCATTTAAGAACATGTAAAAATTGTTGTTAGATTATTCTGAATATTGAAACCCTCCTAAACCCCAAATTTCACCATCTGGCATGGAAAATGTCTGAAGAAAACCGTGACCCATATGAAAGATTTTGCTAGAGAAGTGCTGAGTAGCATCTGCTTGCTATGAATCTGCCTTGGGTCTTTCAGATGCCATAACAAATTACATTAGACAGTTTACATTTAATTAGGCACTTCAGTGCTTACCCGTGTGAAGAAATAAAATAAAAAGGGAGTATTTTAACTTAAACTTTATATTTTTTATCTATATTGTCAAATGTTTTTGATTTCCTAGGTCCCTTTTAGTATGACACGCAATATTATAAATAGACACAAAGTATTTTGTTTGTGCAGCGGATTTTTTGTCTTATACTGAAACGTCTTTAACACTGCCTGCTGTGGTTTGTAGTCTCACAGATGGACATTGTGGGTTTCCTTATACTCACAGCGGGTAATGTTTGCAGAGGAGAGGAGAGTCATTCAGCAGTTTTTGGGCATTCTGGCAGAAATCATAGCAATGCTGATAAATAAGCCTATACTGAAGAATATTACTTTTTGACATTGAAAGTAATCAGTAGAGGTATTTTAGGCATTTGGTTAATTGCTGGTTCCCACCTTTGGATGCTAGGGAAGACCCAAAAATAGCTGGAGAAATTTGTATTCCGTCTAGCTTAAGAATGTCTTGGGTTTCAGTAGAATAAGTTGGAGAAAGTCGTGAGAGAAATGGATGGATGGATGGATGGATGGCTGGATGAATGGATGCTCTTTATAGATGGTTAATGTCTCACTAAGGCAGGGGACGGGATTTATGGTGTGGGCTGCATCGTTTGACAGGAAGTCAACATCTGCTTGGTCACACTGGTCAAGCTTGTCATTGTATTCTTACCTTCATGTCCTTGATGTCCTACAACCATACCATTTTGACCACTGTCAAGTAAGGTTAAAGAAAACACATTGATTACACTAAGTAAAATTGTTACGTGTGAACCTGGCAAGACTTGTTTTTATTAGACAACAAAAAAACATTCTGTAGTTGCAGATAATGTTTGAAGCAAAAACAAACAAACCAAACACAAACAAACAAACAAAAAAAAAAAAACTGCTTGCATGTTAAACTTGTGCACATCAGGCATATATGGGCTCTGTCTGGAAAATTTGCTTTTTCCTACAGTCCATAAACATTACTCTTAATTCAACTGGTCTCTCTTGGTTTCTCTTGATTATGATTGTTTGCCTGCGTGGTTGTTTGTTCTGTCTATATCAATGTTGTCCTGCCAAACTAGTAAGTTGTTTAGAGCAATCCCTGTGTCTGACTGAGAGGCACGAACCTACCTCACAACCCTGCAGAGGGTATTGTGGATGGACTGAAGTATGATCTTAAATGCAAATTTATATATGTATTAATTTATGTATTTAACAACATTTATTTCAAACATAATACCATCTGATGTGCAGATCACTTACTGACATTCCAGGCACCGTTGGGAAATCTCTATGTTTTTCTCTTAGCCACTGCTGTAGCAAATCTGTGTTACTGCCCCTGTACCTAGAAGCTGTGCTGTGTACTTGTTTCCCCCAGATCTAAGTGTGGAAAACACACTGAGCTGATTTGCTGCCAAAAGACTAACTACATGTCCTTGCTCTAACCCCACTGGACCAACAGAAGATCACCAGGCAAATCAGATGGTGATGATGCACACCTGCTCCTTATAAAATGCTCAACTACTTTTTTTCTCTGAAGTGCAGCTTTAGAAATAAAATTTGTAAAGCTTATCCTCACTTTGTAAAGCTTATCCTCACTTTGGACAACTTTTAATTAACTTTGTACACTGTGCAACCTTTTGCTTTTAGTCATATTTAAGTTCACATTTACTCTAGTTGTTTTTTTTGTAAACCTTAATTTCCCTTCCCCCCTTTTTAAGTCTTGCTTTAGTCTTGCTGTCTTTTTTAATTACTAAACTTTTGTTAGGCTAAGTTGTTTTAGTATTGGGATCCAACTTATCTGTCTGAGCAAACCTTTTTTTTTGTTTTTGTTGTAATAAACCTATAATAAACAATATTCGGCGCAGGATATTTTAATTTCTCTGTCTAGGTAGCTACCAATATGTTTGAGGCGGTAAGAAAAAAAGAAAAATTGAAAATTTTATTTTGTGCACATAGTGCTTGGTTTCAAAGGAGATGATTATAAATAAATAAAAAAGTATTATTTTTATACATTTTAACTTACTTTTAACAGTTTTAGATCAGGTCAAAATAGTTGGTCTTAGATCTTAAGATTGAAATACAAATATAGGTTACTATGGATCTTCCGTTTTTTTCATATGTAGAGACACATTAGAATTTACAACCTTGCTAAACCCAAAGACAGAGGGTGAGTCACAGCAGGCTTTTGAAGCTATTGTCTAGGATTTAGGTCAGCCAAGTAACTCCAGGTGGCACAGGTCCTTCCCTGAGGACATTATTCTATCTGTATCTAGACCAAGGTTAGAGACAGTGGCTCCAGGGCATAATAGGACATTAAATTTTTATGTAAACTAACCCATCTCTAGTTAAGGGTGCAAGGTCATGAGAAATATTCTTGGCGTGTAGATTTCTAAATATAGCTGTTTTTATTTTTTGTCCACAATTCATTTAAAATGCATCCAGTTCATAAAAAGGGGCCATAACCCTTTAGCCTTTGTAGCATTTTTACCTTTTGTACTTGCTCAAAACAGCTATCATGTTTGTTTGTTTGTTGTATTAATTTATTTCATCCTGATATTATTCATAGGCTTGCCGTATGTCAAGAACAATATGCAATGACTTTAATTATCCATGATTATTCAAAAACAATGTTGGTTTGATGATAAATTGTCTCATCTTAAGCAGTCGAAAGGCACGGAGTTCTAACAGATGGTGCTTAAAAATCTGAGATTTCCAATGTGCTGTGTTTTTCAAGAACAGGGTTCTTGAAAAATAATTTTGGTCATGGATAAAAAAGGGACATATTTTTCCTCAATTCAATCCTTTCTTAATTACAATTACTTTTTAGATATTTGAATATAAGTTAAAAATTATAGCACACATGCACCATTGGGCTAATAAATAAATACGAACAAGAGAAGTTGTTCATAAATAAAGAAAAAAGTAAGTTTTCATGCTCCTTTTTTTGTGGTGTTTCCATTGTTTGGGATGGCTTATAGATCACAGTGACCGTCTTCTGCTGCTTATCAAGGACCACAGTGTCTGATTACTGCTAATAAATGTTGTTAACTGCGCAGAGTTTGCTCTTGCTATTATGCAGGCTTCTTACAACTTTCTTTACTTGTTTTTCTGTTGCTTGTATTCTACCTTACTCCTGCTATTTAGGGTTACTGAAGTAGTATCATTCAACTGTGCCTTTCACTTCTCATGTACTTTGAGTTGCCTTGCTGATTTACCAAGAGCAAAGATGAGTGAAAAAAGAAAACGCCACACTGGTTCAATTGCTTGCGCAAGGGAAGAACTCGGTTTGAATTCTTGGGTTCACCCCTCATCAGAACTTCTCCAAGCTTCTTCAATGTTTCGGGTTCGTTCCCTTCTCACTTTTATTGGTCAAGCAGTCAGATACACCCAAACACAAGGTCACGTAGATGTTTCCCAGGTCAATGATCAATGCATCCTGTTAGAGAACCAAAGGTCCATATTCAGGAAATAGAAATTTAGACATGCAATGGCAATAATGTTGAGTTTGTGACAGAATGCATATAAACCTGACCTTATCACGAGAACCATTTCCACCTGGTGGAAGAATGTGTTTCTTATCACGAGAACCATTTCCACCTGGTGGAAGAATGTGTTTCTTATATATATATATATATATATATATATATATATATATATATATATATATATATATATATATATAAAGGCAGACTTTAAATCGTAAAGCCTATACTGTAACTCTTAAACTCTTATGCTTACACTGAAGCATCAGCAGTTAAGATGTCAGATTAACTTAAAGAGGACTAGTTAAGAGAGATGTATTAGTGTGTTTTTATTTTAGTACACTGATTTATACATTCTTCAATTAAATGGGGCTAAAAATTTTTTGTATATAAAAATCCCTTTTTGCATTGTAATTCAGCACATGACATGAGGTCTTAAGCTATGGGAAATAGGGGTGTAACGATGTCCAGTTTTTACATTACACATATCATTTAAGCTGTCACTCCAGCTGTATTTTCAACTTTGACTTTTGATCTACCTAGTTTTTACAGCTGACCAGATATTACAGGTCTGTCCACTTTTTTCTGTATTAATTTATTTGTTTATGAAAATTATTCTCCAAATGTGTTTTTCGGATTTTTAAAGGCTGCACTAAAACAAAAAAATAGAACTCTGTGGGAACATCCATCCTTTTTCCTGTAATTATCCAAGATCAGAGAAAGGGGATTGCAGGTTAAAGTGAAAGTTCATAAATCCCTCCACCTAGGAGCACTCTCAGGAATCCCAATCAATTACAGGCTAGAAGAAATGTAATTCCTCTAGCGCAAAAAGGACACAATTTAATATAAGTAAATAAAAAAAGGAAAAGGAAATAGTTCCTACAAGATAAAATTCTGAAGACAGTCATTCTTAATTTATTTCCACAAGAAATTATATCTTAGATGCAGCTCAAATGGTGTTTTAATGTTTTAGAATATATGTCAAATTTGCAAATGTCACTTATTTCCTGCCTTTTTTACCTTGATTCTTCCAACTCTGTGTTATTTATTATTTAATAAATCTGAATTTTACTATAAGGTAAGATTTAGGTTTAGCATCTTTCTATTGATTGTGGTACTTTTCTACTTATAGTTAATAAAAACATTAAATTTAATAGTAGATCATGTTAGACCAACACTTGGGGAAGTATGAGCTCAATGTACAGTAAAGCACATTTAATACCAACTATAGTCATGCTCTAAAAGAACACTATACAATATTTAATAAATTATTTTTATTGATTTAGTAGACATTTTTTGTTTTAAACCAACGCCCCACGGATAATTGCACTAACTTTTCACACACAACAAGCTGTCTACAACTATAACAACAAACATGAAGATGATCTTAGGAAACCCTGTTACATTAATGACATTTGACCATTTAAACTGACCCATATAGAAAATACCCATTTATATTAATGTGTTCAACTTCATTTCCAATATATATTAATGCAGTGTATGAATATCTTTCGCTATGTAGACAGACATTACATCAGTCTTCTACTCCAGTGAAATGAACCTCTGGTTAATTATTTATCTCCTCCTCTTGATGGCTGATTTACAATTAGATTTTTTCTTGATACATACTGTATATATGTTTTGTTCTAATTAATACATTTAAGTATCAGAAATGAAAGAGTTTTACAATTGTTTATTTTAATTTGAGGTGATTACAACAGCCACAACATGCAGAATTGTTAAGTGAATAATGCTTTGTTGAAAAACATGTACCACTTCATATGAGTAACATATTTTTTTTCTGTTTGTTTGTTTGTTTTTTTATGATCTGCACTCTTAGGTCATTTATTGCAATCAAAAACAAGTTTTACAACAATTTTTAGAAGCGGATTTTGTTTTTATGTAACTATGAAAATATTACATTGGTTCAAAAAACATGTCCTGAACTCTTATCTTGTATTTGCAGATTTATTCTACTGATCATCGGTTGTCTAATTGTGAGAACCGATAGCGTTTTGTAGTTCTCACCATGGTGCTTATTTTGGCCACAGGGTGTGTTATTTCAAGCTCTGATGCTCCGAGTATATTTGGTCATAATTCGTTTTGATTTGTAATGCCTTGATTAGATGAGGGATTTTTTGATTGCAATCAGCAATTTACTGGACTGGGAAGTGTCTCATTGAACATTGATAACATTTATTCTAAAAAGCTTTCCCAGTCCTGTGTCCTCCAGGATCTATTTATCCAATCCACTAATGGCAATTAAGTGAAAGAAAAACTGCTTAGCTTTTACATGTGGGTCCTATGTGACATTAAAGTGTAGTATTCACACAAAGTTGAAGGTAAACGGCAGGTGGTGAGACAGTAGGAGTCAAAACTTTGCTGGACAGGTTAAATATATATATAAATCCTCCAATTAACTGCAGAGAAAAAGTCTTTATTCAAGCTGACTTATAATGCTCATATAATGCCTCTGGGAGGCAGAAACACAAGTTGTATTAACTGTTTTTTGGTATTCACTCATTATGTATGATATTCTTATATATAATCTAGCACCCATACGCTTTATCTAGAACCTAATTAAAGTAGAAGTTTGAAAAGAAGTAGAACTTTGAAAAGGAAAACAAGTCATCAATGCATCTCTTTTCTGTACAGTCTCACAAAATAGTCCAGCATGGCAATGCAAAAGTATGTAGGTTAATCAAGCATTAGAAATTCCTTCATTCATCCACTTTAAGGAAAAAACACTTCATGCCTTTCTTTTGTCAATATTCTAAATAGATGTTGAATAACTGTGGCAGGTAGCATTTAACCAACTTTAGGGATAAGCAATGACTGGAAGATGTCTGCATGCGGGCTGTGGGCGGATACTGCCATGGATTATAGCACAGGCTCTTAACCATCCTATCTCCAACGACATATTTTGCCTGGCAAAATATGAAGAAGAAGAAACCTTTAATGTGACTGCACATTGCAAACATGTGCAGCTGCTGCAATTGTGATCCAAAATACTTTAGTACATGTCCAAATTCAGATTTCAAGCATGCTGTCTAAATGTTAAATAACAGAAAATGTCATGCATCTTCAAATCTACAATTTTAAGATAAATAAAACAAATATGCTCAGCATTCAATCATTACATAGCAACACATATTTGGATACTTTGTAACAGATACTCTTATTGTTTCCTACTAATCTGCGTTAGTAGCCATTATATGATGCTTACTAAGCATAATAAAAATGCTATTACAACTTTTTTGCATAGCAGATAAGTAATTTTGACTTTTATAACTAATCTAACTAACACATTTCTAAAGAAATCTATGACATGACATCAAATTGAAGCAACATGAAGGAAAGTTCTTCCAGTCGAAACACATTTAAACATTTCACATTATTAAAGCTAATAAAAAACACTAGATAAGTCAAATATCTTTCCACTGAACCAGCAGGGAGGCATGTGCAAGAAATCAAAGTATCCTGCATTCGGTGTCCACAACTATTATTCAGGTTCAATAGGTGGTGGTAGATCCCCAATACTGTAAAAAGCTAATAAATAAGAAAACATCTTCAAAAAGTCACTCTGGGTCTGTCCAAACAGTTGGTACAAATTTATAAATCCATTTTAAGACTCATTTTTGGGTAGTGAATAAATACACAGAAGGAAAGCTTTTTTTCATGCGTGGGTTTTAGTTGTTTGCTTGTAAACAAAGTGAAGCGGAACCATTGAGGGCAGAAAGCAAAAATAACTTAAGCTCGTCCGGACCTTCTTCACAGTTGCTGTTATTGTGCTACACAGCTGGATGTTCTCTCCAGGAGAAGCAATCTCACAGCAAGAAAATCTCCAGGGTTGCATCCAACTGAACCACCCAGGAGCCATGATATGATATAAAAAGTATGGTGTGAAAATTGCATGGCTTTGTTCATGGGGAAAGCAAAAAAAGGCAGCTGTGGCTTCTTACCTGTCTGTATTGCAGGATGTTTCATTTTGATACCAACATTACGTGAATTTTTGGATTCATCTGGTTTTACAGCTTGCAAGAACATATCAGCAGAAAACCAGGTATGCAGTAATGCTTTTTTCCTAAAAATGTATATATCCAAGCTCTTAAAAACAGCAAAGTTATTCTTACTGACACTTTTTAAACAAAAGTAGTTTCAGTGAGAAAGAAAAACACATCATACTGTGATGACTGTAACATATTTCTAGTGGTGGTGTATAGACAGTAAGTACCATGATTACAATGTGAGCAGCTTGTAGAAGCTTAATCAGTGTGTCCTCATGCATGAGCATTTTTGGATTCTAATACCACGTCACAGAGAGCGTACATACCCAAGTGTTTTCACAACCCCAGAATGAGTTTTTTTTAAAATCTTCTGTGATATAAGCATTTTTACTTTTGCCTATGATTAAAAATAATAATATTAATTACTTTGCAAGTAAATCGCTTTATCAAGCATATCCTACTCTGTCTTACACTGCTATATTGAAATCTCTTAGCTGGCTTACATTTTCCTCTCTCAGTGAAATGTTGTTAATTCAAGGCTATTCAAACATCCCTGAATTTCTTTAAAAATGTAAATAAAAAAATAATTTTAAATTTTCTAGCTTTCATCTCAGAATACAGTTGTATGATGATTAAATCTCAAATCCAGAGAGGGAAAAAATCCCCTAAATAAACCTTAGTGGAGCAATGTTTGCCTATAGAACATTTTGTGGTTTATCTGTGCTGTGTATTATATAAAATTGTCTTGCAACTTGGAAACCAGAGCAATCTCTTATAAAAGTAAAGGTCATTATACCACGTTGCATCCTACAAAATTGCATCCAACAGTAGATTTATTGCTAAAAACAGGTGACAGAAAAGATATCAAGGTGAATACATTTTCATTAGAATGCCAATACTGCCTCAATAATGCAGAATGATCATTTTGAGGCTTGACTGGATAAAGTCAGACATCAATCGTGTCTATGGCTTATGGGCTTGAGGATGTTTTCAGGATCTGCTGTTTAACACACTCCCCCCATAGTGAAAGCTGCAGAAAGGAAAGGGCACAAATGGTTATCCTGCAGCTCAGCAGAATGCAGCTGTCAGCTGCAGCCACGCACTCATTAAGGATTGATGTAACTTAATAAAATGTTGCTTGTATATGTAACCCCTTTTTGTTCGACTTTGGTCCAATCAGTTGACAAGACCCTCTCCGCCTCACTGTATTTATTCCTTTAAGGAAGAAAACCAAACTAGCAGTGAACAATGATTAATCTATATAACAAATCTTAAACACAAAAAAATCCCTTTTTTATTGTTGATGTTGATGTCTGTAACAGGTCTCTCAAGAGTCTTAAGACATATTTTCCCTGTTTAAATACATGAGCTTAAATGTTATATTTGTGGACTGCAATTGAAGCTTAAAATCAATTTATTGACTCCAGGATCTTCAGCCTTACTAGCTGAACAAAAGGCTTTTAAGAAAAAAGTATGTTGCTGTTGGCTTTTATGTAGGTGAATTGAAAGAAACAGCTATTTAACTGTTGCCTAATGATATTTATTTTTTCTCTCTATACTAGAAATTGCGACATGTGTTTAAAAAAGCAAGTACAACACAGTTTACGACACACTCCATAGTTACATTTGAAACATCAAAGTCTGTGTAATTCCACCCATGTAATAAATAATTACCCAAAATAATACTTAACTTTGCAGATTTGGCATTTTTAATTTAAAATGATATACTTAAATGCTAAGATTGCCTTTTTATATCACACATTTTCAAACAGACACGCCTGAATTAAACAATAATCATTGACGTTTTTTACTATTCTTTTTACCATTTTATAATTTTGTCAACTTTGATATTGTCACCAAATTTACCAAAATTACAAAATTACTGGTTTAAGCTATAATCTTTTTCTGCTAAGACACAAAGTAGTTTAACAAAATATTTGTAACCTCTGAGGA
>JAVLVB010001089.1:1269194-1304071 GCA_032876305.1 Orestias chungarensis
GGAAAAATTTGGTTTCGTGTTCAATGTACACTTTAGTACTTCCGTACATGAGTTCTTCATCTGCACCTATGTGGTAATTTCCAGAGCTCAGTTTCCACCTTGATTAGTTCAGCTGAGACAGAAATTACATAATTTTAAAATAATACTCTGAGCTGTGTATCACTGAATGCCACATTGCTTGTATTTTTGCTCCATCTATACCTGGCAGAGGCAGCTTCCCATCTGTTTGAAAGTACCCTTTTGGACCATGGCCAGCATGCTGCTTCACATCAATGGCTCACTTTCCATTTATACATGATGTAAAGCAATTGTCAATTGATCTGCAGCTTTTCAAGAACATTTTTCTTGCAAAAGGGGGTTTCATCTAGCAGAGCTTGCATTTGCTGGTATCACAAAAGCAATTAAACCCATGTGTTTTGTGAAACATTTTCTGGATTAAAACATTCCAAAGAAGACATTAATGTGATCTAATCAAGCTAAATTTTTTGCTTTGATGCTTGTTCACTCACTGTATCCGATAATCACTGTATTATAATTTGCACTCCCTATTTCTTTGTCTTTTTCCTTTTCATGAGTCAAAGGCCTCACAGCAAATAATGCAATATCTGTGTATTTTGCTCTTCCAAGTTGTTATTTGTGCCAAATATGTGATTGGCTTCAGTACAGTGTTTGAGACAGTGTTATAATTTTACCAGTTTGATGGGACTGTTAATTTTCAGTTTCCGTAGCTTGTGAGGTTATCCTGTTTAGATTACTTTAGGTTGTGGTCAATTTTGACAATTGGTCTTGGATTAAATTACTTAGTGTGAAATGTTTTATGTAGTGTCTCTTTCACAAACAATGGAAATCAGATGTTATTTATCATGAACTAGTTCATACATAATCCCCCAACCGGATTAAGCTGTCTTCTGTACCTCTTCTTTACTATAAGCTTTATCAAACAGGAATGCTTTAAGCCTAGCTTGGAAACTAGATAGAGAGTCTGCCTCAAAGACTAACGCTGGAAGCTGGTTCCACAGGAGAGGAGCCTGATAACTAAAAGATCTGCCTCCGATTTGGCTTTCAGAGATTTTAAGAACCCCCAGTAAACCTACTGTATGAGAGCAAAGTGCTCTGTTAGGGACACAAGGAGTAATCAAATCTCTAATGTATGATGGAGGGCTTCATACGTCAAAAGAAAAATCTTAAAATCTATTTTGAATTTGGCAGGGAGACAATGAAGTGGGGCTAAAATCGAGGAGATATGATCTCTCCTTTTAAGTTTCATCAGAATTATTGCTGCAGCGATCTGGACCAACTGAAGACTTTTAACGGCATTTTGCAAACTGCCTTCTGTCAGGGAAAGGATTATGACTCGAGCAGAGGTGGATTTGAGCAAAGAATAAATGATTTATTGTGGGAATGAATAATGAACAGAACATAAACCGAGACAAGAGGTAATGCGGAAATGACCAGGGATAACCCGTGATATAACAGAAACAAACGGATGATAACGGAAGAGAAACACGGGACCTAAGGATTGTCAAAAAAACAAAACAATGGAAATAAACAAACCAGCGGAAAAACTGAGGCTGGGAAAATGAAGACAATAAAACTAACTATTAATAATAACGAGAAACGCGAGGAGAACTGGAGGCAACAAAGGAGCAAAACCACTGAAGAGATAAACTATCAAAAACAAACAAAAAAGACGTACGCAAGGAAAACCTGACACAACAAAGAAACACAAATACTAAAGAAATAAGTGAGAAAGGGAACAGAGTGAAATAATGGAGGAGAAAGAACCAACACAGAGAACCAAGCGAGCAGGGGCGAAAGCTTCCTGGGAGACGGTAAAGACTGCCAGAAGGTGGAGCAGAGAGACGAGGAGGAGAGGTAAGGTAGCAGATGATCCAGCAGTGATTGATTGAATGATGCTTAAATACTGAGGAGCAGGAGGTGGAGTAGTGGAGATGATGTCCATATGATTAATAACACGTTCAGGTGATGAACAACACCATACATTTGTGTAGGGCATGACATTCAATTGCTTTTGCCCTTTACTGCGTTTCTCTGAGATACTGAAGAAATTAAAGGTGGAATGGATTCTTTAAAAGTTGTAACAGCATTGACTGACAGACACCTACTATAATAAAATTTTCTTTCAGATTTTGAGTACTCATTAAAAAAGAACTCAAAAGTTATCAATAAATGGTAAGAAAGGAGAGGGTTATGACGCATTACTGTAACTTTCTCATACTCAATACCATAAGTAAGCACAAGGTCTAAAGTGTGAACAAAAGAGTGGGTAGTTGTCATTAGGCGGTCATTTTGGGTGTCAACATAAATGTTAAAATCTCCAACTATAATGGTTTTATCAGTGTTTAACACCAATTCAGATTAAAAAATCTGAGATATGAACTATAAATTAAGAGAAAGGACCTGGAGGACAATACAAAACAACAAATAGAAGTGGTTTAATTCTTTTAGAGGTTGGATGAGGACGGCTAAGGGTTAAATGTTCAAATGAACTATAACTATTAGTAGGCCTGGGATTAATTAATAAATCTGACTTAAAAATGCTTCCTAATCCTCCATCTCTCCCAGTAATTCGAGGAAAATTTGAATAATTAGAGGGAGTTGATATGTTGATACTAATATAATCCTCTTGCTGCAGCCAGGTTTCTGTGAAACAAAGCATATCAATTTGATTATTGAGAATTAAGTCATTAACTAATAAAGAGTTTGAGTACAGAGTTGATGTTCAATAAGCCACATTTAATAGTTGTACATTTTTGTTTAAGTACCAACACCTTGTTTAATAACCACGATACGACTGGCTCTGGTTCTCAGAAAAAATGGATTGACCTAATTCCACAGATAAGCTTTTGAGTGCTGTAAGTGACAATCATCATAATATTCATCAAAACTAACAGAAATAAAAAAATACATTACACTTTCAGTAGGTAAACTACATGATGGATGGATTCTTACTTTTAATTGAATATCTGCAATAAATAATCTTTTTATTACACAATGTATTATTATGAATCCTTTAGGTCTTGTTAATATTGTTTAAAACTACCCAGTGTGTAATTTTATTTCCCTTAATCCAGCAGATAGGTACTCATTTAATCCAAAACAAATGCACATGGTGTACAATCAAAAAATCAGCCAGGGCATGTGGTTGATTAGCGAACTAGTATTATGTTCATATTAGATGAATTAATCATGTTCTCCATTAAATGATCTGATCTTGTTTGTTAACATGAATCAAAGATAATTCAGATTAATTACATTTATTCATTTCAATGCAATGAGAATGAAGACCATCAAATCAGTAACTCTACACTAAGTGAAAAGAACACTAAAACAAGGTTTACATAAGTAAACCAGAAAAAAGCTATATTATGGCTCAGTTTGTGGGAGTTTGTCTTGGGCAAGACACTTCACCTGGCTTGCCTACAGGTGTTATTCAGAGGGCCCGGTGGCTCCAGGTGTTTGGCAGCCTGTTTCTGTTAGACCTCCCCAGGGCAGCTGTTGCAACCTTACAGTAGCTTGCAATCACCAGTCTGTGAATGGGTGAATGGTAAAGCGCTTTGGGAGTTGCGAGACTTGAGAAAGTCCCTATTTAGCATTTTACCATTGAGTTCATAAGGTTGACATTAGTAAATCAAACAAAAGCTATATTAGTTCATGCAACAAGACTAAATTGTGTAGCACTAACTTAGTTTACTTGAATAGGACTAAGACAATAAAAAAAATAGACTGACCTAACACAATTTATTCAGATGGAATATACTCCCACTGGCCACAGACAGTGGTTATAAAGGGATGGACATGGTCAGCAACAATACTCAGGTAGGGTTTGGCATTGCAACGATGCTCAATTGGCCCAAAGAGTTGCAAGAAAATATCCTTCACACCATTACACCGCCACCACCAGCCTGAACCATTGATACAAGACAGGATGGATCCATGTTTTTATGTTGTTGACGCCAAATTCTGACCCTACCATCCAAATGTAGTAGCATAAATCAAGACTCATCAGACCAGGCAACGGTTTTCAATTCTTCTATTATTTCAGTTTCCCGTTTTTAGCGGACATGGGTGGCACCCTGTGTGATCTGCTTCTGCAGCCCATCTGCCTCAAGGTTCAAAGTGATGTGCGCTCAGAGATGCTCTTCTGCATGCTTTGGTTGTAATGAGTAGTTATTTGAGTTAATGTTGCTTTTTATCAACTCAAACCAGTCGGACCATTCTCCTCTGACCTCTGGCATCAACAAGGCATTTTCGCCTACAGAACTGCCGTTAACTGGATATTTTCTCTTTTCCGTACCATTCTCTGCAAACCCTAGAGATGGTTGTGCATGAAAATCCCAAAAGATTAGTTGTTTCCGAAATACTCAGACCATCCTGTCTGGCACCAACAACCATGCCTTGTTCAAAGTCCCTTAAATCACCTTTCTTCCCAATTCTGATGCTCAGTTTCAGGTGCTGCAGACCGTCTTGACCATCTGTACATGCCTAAATGTATTGGATTGCTGCCATGTGATTGGCTGATTAGGAATTTGCGTTAACAAGCAGGGGACTGCTGTACCCAATGAAGTGGCAAGATAAAATGATCTTATCCAATGAATTATTTTTTTGGGTGTACTAGCTGTAATTCATGCCCATGGAAATAAGAATGCAAAACTTGCTTCAGATTAAACAAAATAATACTTGAGTTATCTGTTATATAAAAAGTCTGAAGGAATTCCAACATTAGATGCTCAAAAAAGAAACCACAAAGATCCTACATACTGAGCGAATAAAATGTTTCAGATGGCATGCGCATTCGCTTACCTTTTTTTTCCTTTTCTTTTTGTGAAAAATGAAAGCGTAGAAACATCCATAACACAGCCACATTGAGAAACTAACCTTCACTGCAAGCATCAAGGAGAAAGAGTCCTGAAACAATCCTGCAAAAATAATAAATATCCGGAGTATTTGCATGCCAGGCGCACTCTCCCTGTGTTAACAATGCCAGCTCTCCGTACATCAAAGTGAGGAGTCCTTGAAAAAACAGAGCATGGGGATGGAGGTTTTTGTGGGCCTTCTTGGTGAAGCATGACAGGTTACTTGCTAAGTATAGCCAAAGAAAAAAGAAAGAAATGACTGTGCATTGTAAGTTTCTTCCTCTGAGGCACAAATGCAGATAATGTTGCTGTTTGTGCAAATATAGTCTTAGGGCTGTAGGCAAAATGTATATTTTTTATGAATATAACCACTGCTATTAACTGATAGTGTAGAATCTCAAGGACGTGTAATTAAAAACTAATTACATGTATTTTCATTGTAGGTACTATCACAGTGAGACACACATAGAGCTAATTTCAGTTAAAAGACTGATGTGGTGATGCATGGCTTAAGGGAATAACACTATGGTGGGATACAAAATAACATAACAACATAAAAAAACATATGACACTACTAGAGGAAAAAGAAGTCATGCTTTAATATTTCCCTCGAGTGTTTAATTGAAAACCGAAAAAAAAATGAAATCTGCTGAGCAAAGTGATGGAGAACAGACTGGGTGACACTCAGAACCTTCCCAAGGTCAGAGGGAAAAAAAGAGAAAAGAAGGGACAAAAAGAAAACAAAAAAAACTATTTTATAACATTCTTCAGACAATTACCAATGTGTAATGACATCAGGACTGCAAGAGAAATTATAGCATTTTCCCCTTTAATCTTGTCATTTCTTTGCATTTATTTAACATAATAAGCAATATTTTTTCTGCACATGTTCAACTGTGTTTGAAGCGCATACTTTATAAATCACCAGGGGAAACAACAAATAACCTACTGCACACTATAAAGAAACAAGATATTACATATAGAAAACCAGCCTGCTGAGTAAGGAAACCTCTGAAGGGGTTTACAAGCACCTGGTGGAGTAAATGAAGGTTGGATGGGACAATGCAGCTCAACTTGAAATTAAAGCCCCTGTGGAAATTATCACTACGATCCATTAACAAATAATCCTGCAAACAAATCTATTTTAGTCTGTTTCATTTTTATACGTGGTTGCTGATGTGAGGATTTAAAATGTGTAGTAATCTATTTTATGTTGGTATGCATTATTGCCTATTTATTCAATGTCATTAAGACAGACATACAAATGCTCACATAGAACATTGTTTCACACAAATATGGAAATATAAAAGTTTTTAAGAAATTTTTTATTAGAAACAGTTAAGAAAAAATCCATACAATTAGTAAAAAGCTGATTGATACAATTATGTAGAAAGGTGGCTAGTTCATGTCTGTTTTCCTCAGAAATAAAACAACATATAAACTACTGTCCTCTAACCAGTATAGGGAACCCTAATTCTTAATATTGTGTAATTGAATAATATTTTATAAAAACAGTGTGTTTAATATTACAGTAATTTTTGAATACACGTACTCTTAGTTGTTTGATTTTCCATAGATGTTTAAGTTTTAAACTGAAAATAATCCAGATTTTGACTAATATCTCCGTCAACATTTTTTAAATGTGTCACTAAGATTTTTTATAGCAAATGATAATACTGTGTAATTCAGGTTGTTTTTAAGAGATTCCGAGACA
Organism: Orestias chungarensis; assembly: GCA_032876305.1. Classification (NCBI taxonomy): domain Eukaryota; kingdom Metazoa; phylum Chordata; class Actinopteri; order Cyprinodontiformes; family Cyprinodontidae; genus Orestias; species Orestias chungarensis. The sequence continues at coordinate 1,275,786 of JAVLVB010001089.1, forward strand.
CATTAGCAAGCTAAAAAGGCAAATTTATTATGACTACTATACAACTTAACCTGGTTTAATCACACTGTATCTTATCCAAACTGATGATAAGATGTGTCTCTTTGTCACTCATGAATATGTTTCTATCAATGTTTTTATTATTATTCTATTGTAAATTATCGAATATTATTCTAATTGTCCCCATTTACAGAATCAGGGAAAAACCATGAATCACACAAATCTGATCACAAAGCTAGTTTCTGAGAATATTGGGAGAAAAAAAATAGCCATCATTCTAGTATCAAGTGTAAAGAATCCCTAAACTTCACAATATTATAACACAGCAATTATTTTTCATATCACATTTTAAGCATACCTTCTTGTCAATACATAATTTTGCAGCCACAATACCGTCAAAGAAAACAGCATAGCACAAAAACATGTGACAAAGCACCGTCAGTACTTGTCAAAAATAAATCCATGGTCATGGACTTCAAGAGCTATGACCTCTCAGGTGTCATTCTGTACAAAGATACGCTCTGTCCCACTTGATTCATGTTCTGGCCTCTCTGAGTCAGGGCAACTCCCCATCCAATTGCCATCCCATAATATATCAAGGGAATTACAGTGGGACTGAGCAAAGTCAGAAGTGACTTGAAGACACCTGTAGGTAATAGACAAATATGGCATTTTGTTTGGATCACACCACAGATGTAATGATTCTGTTGGAGGGAAGCCAGGTTGATTAATAACTAGGTCAAAAGGATATTGTGATTCATCATTTTCCTCCATCTCCTGTGTAAGTTTGCAGACTATAGGCTTCTTTATTTGAGAAATAAACAAAAAAAACATTTGAATCATTACTGGTGTAATCTGTGATTTATAATACAGATTAAAATAATAAATGCGAAGGTCAGTTACAACACCAACACTTTAAAATAAAGAGTAAAGCAGTATTTTTTCAGTTTTCCGGCTAAAAAAAACTGTTGAAAATTGTCTCTTGTTTACTTGAAGCAACTGGTTTTGAAAAAGATTTTAAAATAGTCAAGCTTCTCAGGTATAGAAGACTAAAACGTACAATATATACTGTTACCTGTTGAACTGGAAAAAAAAAAATATGTTTGGGGGTAGTATTGTGAAGGATTTATTGATATATCAGTTTTTTTATTGAATATGCTAGATATTGATAGAGGTAATTAATGCATTTAGTTAATAAATAAAAACATAAGTTAATCCTTTATCTCTGACCTACGTCACCAGCACCTGTCTACTTTTGCCTTGAGTTGCATGTTCTCATAAAAACTAATACAAGAATAGGACCTCAGTACAATTAGCAAGGTTGTGTTTAGCTGTTCTGTCTCATGCCAATATTGCTTTAAATATTTTCTTGTCTGGGTCAAGGGTTTTGCTGCTTTTTAGGTTGTCCATTGGGGGTCGCCAGAGCTCTTCCCTGGCTAGAGCAGTTCATAACACCTGTGATTTCCACACAGGTGTTTTCCATCCGCTGATGAGCTGGAGCTGCTTAAGAGGAGTTAAGAGGAGACCAGCTACACTTCGCCTGAGTGTTTGTTACGATCTGTAACGTTTACCTTTCTCAGTGCCAGTTTTTATGATCGCCCTGTTTTTTAATAGTGATTTCCTCATTGATCTCCAGTGTTTATGTTTTTGTGCTCAATTTTAATCCTTGTTGCTCGTCAATTAATACGCTCTTGTGTGCTCAACCCAGGTTCTACCCAAGCTCAAACCTTCTGTGAAAACTCTGCATCTCACCTTTAATTCTGATCTCCACTCCTCTCTTGCTCAGCTCAGTCTGCACATCTTCAGTGAACTCCCTGAACAACCTTTGCCTTGGACATCTGCAAGTAAACCCTCAACCCACTCACCTCTCCCTGGCGGTTCTCATCTCTACGGAAAGTAAGACTCTCTCCATAAAGTTTCCCACTCATCTCAACTATAACTTACCATCTCTTTCATCAAATTCCATAAGCTCCTGGTCTCCCACTTCGTTTCTGTCGTTAGTGTCGTTCCTGTTTCAAGATCACTATTGAACTCTGTTCAATAAACTTTATTAATTTGATTATTCATCAGCTGAGAGTCCTCCATGGTATGTGGGTCAGAAAGCTAAAAAAAAAACATGACATTTCTATCTCTATTTAAATCGTAAGTAGTTATAATCAACATGGAATGTTGATGTTAGCACTGCAGGCTATGATAATACCTGGAAGCTAAAGTTGCATTTAGAGTATGTTTTAGTGATTTAAATGATGATTTGATTCAAAAGTTTTAAAACTTATCATTCAGTAAGGTGGAGGCAGGATATGAGTAGGATGTGAAATAAGCATAAACAATAGACACTGACCAGGGCATAGAGATACATATCAATTGAATAAAAGGTAAAGGTTGATTGTGATAAGTTATAACCAGAGCACATAGAAGAAGTTCATCTGATGTTAAGGATCATATACCTCGGAAGTGGAAGACAATGACGAGATCTAGCAATAATTTGCAGACAATTTTTTGTTTAATGCATAGGTGGGCAGACAAGTAGAACCTTGCAGAACAACAAAACAGGAAACCCAGACAGTATAATGATAACAGTAAGTTTCCAACCATTGGACAAATAACTAAAATTAAGATATTTGTATGAAGGAACACAGGAACAATGTCCTTATAATGTCCAAACCATCAGCTGAAAAGGATGGGACACCCAGACATGAAGGCAGTAAAAGCTGGACGAAATCCTCTCAAATAACAGCTTTAACAGACTTCTTGGAGGTCCTGCTTAAAAGGTTTGACAGGCTTGGGAGTTCAGACCTTTAAAAGGAAAGCAGGTACAATATGCCTTGTAGTTCCTGTGAGGTAAGATTCCTGACAATAACAGTTTACACCTGAGTTTATCAAAGTTTCAAAAAGAAAGAAAAGTTTCATTGTGTCATCACTACTATATAAACATCTCTGTCATGCCTTTGGTGTTACTTTAAATGAACTAGAAACATTCTTTAGTGTGCTTCAAAACATGGACCCAAACAATGCAAATGCTGAAAATGTAACTGGAAAATACGCAGGCATAAACAGGTTGTTAATTTTTTCTTTCTCACCTAGGAATGAGACTTTCATATGAGACCAAAGCTCATTGACTGTTGTGTCTCATACTTCTGAGATTATTTTGAATATCCTGCCTTTATTGAACAAAAAAAAGTTATATTTTAATATGGTTTTCCTCAAAATTGTATTAAATCTATCAGCAACCTAGTTATATAAAAAAAATTTTTTTTTATTTTTTCTATTCTATTGTATTCTATTGTGTTCTATTCTATTCTATTCTTCAATTTAAACACATAAAACACATCTAATACCTGAATATGTTTATTTTTTATGGTTTCTGCATATATAAATAAATATATGTATATTTTTTCAAATTTAAATATAAGTTTTAAGGAATTTGGAAGTTTACTTTGCAAAAATGCAAAGAATACCCTACCTTGTTTAATGGTTATATTTAACCTGGTGCTATGAGTTTTCTTTGAGCTTGGTTTGTTCTCTGAGAAAGTAATAGCCAATCATCCATGATTGCTCTAAAGCTTTACCAGTCGAAAATTACCTCCTTGGTGGTGATGTTCTTAACAGCAAAAGGGGCTTTAAAATAAATTCTGCTTAAGGCCTTTTAAAAACTTGGGACACAATTGAAATTGTCTTCCACAAGCATTCATTTTGGTCATTATCATTCGCTATTTTTTTCTGTATCTATAACTTAAAGAGAAGCATTTTTGGTTTGTTGTGCAAAGTGTGGACAGAGATAATATAATTATATGTACTAACATCAAACAAGTAGACAGGACATTGTTGTGTTTTAAATTCTGGAGCTTTCTATTGTGAATTTTGTTTAAAAAAAAACAACAACAACTTAGATTGCTTTTATAGTGTTTGTACAAAATCATAAATATAAATACACAATATAGTGATGGAACTATTTTGTTTCCCCTAACACTGGTGGACATTTAAAAACATGACCTAAAAACTAAAATATGCTTTTATTACAGTTAAAAAGCAATTTCAATAGAAATTTCTCATGTCCACGGTATGAGGTTGGTTGTTTATAGAAATGTCTGCATGAAAATGTTGCAGTTCGTTCAAGTGTATTTTTCTAAGAACAAGGTTTTTTTTACTTGTTTTTTTGCTCTCTTTCAGTTTTGCAGAATAAAACTTTTGAACTATAGGTCAATTAACATATATAATAAATCCACGTTTTTCTGTTGCACGCAATCTTTGACATCAACATGATTAATTGTTGGGAAGAAAAAATATTATCAAGTAAAAGACATTTTCCATTCCAGTTTTTCAATGTTTTTAAGAGTATGTAAGAACTATATTAGAACTATATACCATATACTATACTATAGATACTATAAACCATTTCAGCCCTAACTCACTGGAGAAAATGTCTTATGCCGCCTCTTCCACACCTCAATTAAATGTTTTTGGGGGATTTTTTCTCACAAAGAACATGTAATACATTAATATATGACACAGCAGGTACTTGATGGTACAGTTAAGACTGCATATCATTGCTTAAGGCAAGGTGACAGGGATATTAATCTCCAGTCCTTTATGTTTAATATTTAAATCCCAGAGGTGGAGCAAAAATACGGTGGTGTCGTTGTTTTCAGTCCCCTCAATACTCTATCAATTGGGTCCAGGGTAATAAGTCAAAACAGCGGAGACCAGAGTTCATGTTTTCCAATAGTACAACGGCTGATTATTTTTAACAGGATGCAGGAGTAGCAAATGTACCAAAGCAAGGGATACATAAAGTACATTTAGATTCAATTTCACAGAAGAAGCCAGGAAAACTACATTTTTTGTTTGCTATCTCATATCACTTATTTTGATTTTAACCACCCAATATGCTACTTTGGAATTATACATTCTTTTCTTTCTATTTGAATGAGTTACTCACTACACAAAGTACCCCCCTCGTCTCCAGATGGAAGTACATTGAGGTGCATGATGATTTATTACATTTTATATAAATGTGACTATGCAACAGCATTTAACTTTAAATCAGCACGGAAATGTCAAATAAATAAGGGGCGAATTGGACGTAACAGGTAAAGGTTGATAATTCCCTGTAACTCACAAGAATATTTAAGAATTACAATTTTAAACTCTTATTGTCCTAAACCTTCAAGGTTTTTAGACAATTTGGCCAAAACGTGGCATTTGGCACATGAATCAGTAATTAATGTATTTACTCTTGTGACATTTTAGCACCGTCTCTCTACATTCATTATTTTTACGTCCCTGTCCCTATTTTCATGTTTCACATTCTCAACTGTGGGTTCTTAAAATGTCATTTTCTGAGATGTGTTTTTACATCTCGTTAACGTTATTAGATGAGAACATTCCATTTAACTTGAATTAAAAACTAAACATTTTACAATTAACGCTCCTGTCGAACTCTAAATGTGGAGCTTTGCTTTCATTAAATTGCTTGATGTTGCCATTTTACTTTCATCTGACAATCTAACAATACACCAAGATAGTTAAAAGTTTGATAAAGTTTTCAATCTGACAAACCTATTCATTGTTTAGTGATGTGAGGTTTCATGAGAAAGGAAAAAGTTAAATTATATCCCCAGTGCTTATCTCTAACAGTTCCCTTTTTAGTCAGAATTGCACATACTTTAAATAGGATCTGTTGAGAACAACTATCAAAGTCATGTTTTAGGTATGACAAAACACACACAAACAAATGGGCAAACATTAAACAGACAAAAATAACCAATCAGCAAATGAAAAACTTCCAAGAAAAATCATTGGGGAAATAGGTCAAGGAATGTGGGCAGTGAAACTGAAGAATTTGGCAATAAACAATAAGAAACCACGAGCTTTATTACTGAGACACAGGTGGACTACGACATAAGAGCAAGGTTAACTAATCAAAAGAGATGTGGTGAAGCTGTGGCAAGACAAATGCTGGGAAACAGAGGGAGTGAGGCTGAATAACAGAATGCCCAAAAAACTAAATAGAAAGGACCTACAAACCAAAAACTCACACAAAAAAAAACATTACTCAACACAAGGGAAGGAGCTGTCTGGAAGTATGTTGCTATCAATAATGAACACATGGAAATTAACTAAAACTACACAATAATAAATAATACAAAATCTAAACCCTCAACAATCATAACATTACATTACACATAATTTTCAAAAGGTTACTTCATAGTCCTTGTGGAATCGTACATTTACTAAAAGCTTATGGCCTTTTTAAAGTGACCACTACTGACTTTTGAAAGCCAGTCTACCACTGCAAGATTTCTGGCAATAGCCCAAATCTTTTGTTGAGAAAGATAATCTGTTTCCATTATCTTAGATCAGCAGTCTGTACTAATTCTGTGTGACAGACACAATGACTGTTGATTAAGCTTTCTCTGACCTATGTGTGGAATTTTCTGGGAAATTACAACATTTCTTAACCCACTGTTTCAACCAGTCTGCATGAATGAGTCCTTGTGTTCATTTATTTGATGGAGCACTTGAAATATTAACAATAATAGAAAAGCTGGTTTAAGAACAGAGACTTTTGCCCTCAAGCTGATTGCCCATAACTAACAATTGATTCCAAAACACAGTTGCTAATACAAAGGTAGCTACACTACAGGCTTTTACTATGTATTTTATGTAATGATGTTTATAAAAACTTTATCAAGTTTTTATAAACTTGATAAAGTTAAAAAAATTGTTAAATGCCTCATTTGTTCGAAGAAATTTCACCATATATATAGTTATACAAACATTTACAATCTAGTAGAAAATCACTAACAGTTGTGTAGAAAAATTTAACACAGTGAATTGGGAGACCTCCAGTGACTTTCTAACATCAAATTGTTTATCAATCTCTAAATCAATTACAATATGCATCTATAGCATTAAATTTATGCTTGGGGTGAAAACAGGATGAGCTGTGTGAATCAGCCTAATTCTGACCTCAAATTACTAATTTTATTTGTTCTTCTCTGTGATAAACTTTGATAAACGTTTTGGTAACATTGGTGGGTCACCATGGTGCTCTAATTGTGGAATTAATCTATACTTACTCTTACATGTTCAATTAAAGGTAATTAATACAATTCAGAATCATGGCATGAAACCTTTTTCTTTTAATGAACTAATAATTCCTGGGAGATTTTAAACTCTTATGTTGACAGTTATGTTTTGTGGGTTCATTTCTACATTGTTCCCTTCAATTAACCGTGCTGCCTTCATTGAAACTAGTTTTCGTTTAACTTGTTTTAGATTAACAGCAGTTACTAGATATTGCCTCATTAACAAATACATGTGTTTATTGATGTTATTGGCAATAAGATTAATTTTCGTTTAAATCATCTAGATTTTATGCGTTTTTTCAAAATGAGTTTCAAATAAATATTCTTAAATCTTTGTTATTTCAGTGGTATAGAACTTACTCAATGTTAAGCATTTTTATTTGGAAAAATTTTGCTAATCTAACTGGGTTATAATAAATAATATAGTTTAATTTAGCTCAGTCTTACTACAAAATAATATTTTAGGAGACCAATATATGTTGAGTAGCTAATTCAGTCACTTTCTTCACACTTATACTGTCATGATTACTTTTTTCACATGTGTTTATTGTATTTTGTTTTAGTTTGTACACTCTCAATTCAAACAGTTTTCAATTAGAGTGTTCTTAAGATTTGTGGCCAAACATCTATACCAGGATGTACAAAACTTGGAAATATGGAGTGATGAGTGTAGTTTGCCAAGCTGGATAAATGCTGGGTTTTCTCGGTGATACATTCTCATAAAAAGGACTAAAGGTCAGTATTTCTGAGTATAATGAAGCTACCTTAAGCTGCAGGAAATATGGCCAATGCTGTACGCAAAAGGGCAGCTCGTTAATCTAGTCGCAGTGGGGGAGGAAACCAAAGTCGAGAACTTAAGCGCCTCTTCTCCAAGATAAGCATATGAGATACAATATGTCAGCACTTAAGGTCAGGCAGGTGCTTTATCCTGATGTATTTGATAGGAACAGTCATCCTACAAATCCTCCCCAAATTATTTGAAACTGTCTTCTGACAAGATAGTTTGTGAAGCTCCGCTACGGCGAGTGCTTGAGGGGTCCTGCATGGGAGAGGAGCACAACACACAACTGGTCCTGAATAGTTTTTTCTTTTTTTTCATCTTACCAATGCAGCAATGAGAAAGGAATGACATAAAAATAAGCAGTCAGTGAACTTCATCAAAAAGGTTTTATCTCAACTGGAGAAGTTCAAAAGTAGGTCAAAGTTAGCTGTTTGTACATGTGTCAACAGAAGACAATGTTGATTGATATATTAAAAATATGTTATTTTCTAGAAACGTAATTTTTTTCAGCCACTAATGGAATGATTTATATAACAGTTTTTCAAATCATTTTTTACTAAACACATTTATGCCACAGGGTATGGCTGTTGACATGTATAGTGCCATGGATTCTTTTAAAACAAAGATGGAAGATGCTGTTCTAAATGACTTTGTAGGGAAAGTTTTCTGGTCCAGCAGCTATTTTATCAAAGGAGACTGTGAGGTTATATGGAACTCAGGGTTGGTCATGTTAATGGCCAACCTTTTTTTTGTCCCTCAGAAGAACACCACTGAATTACCCTGGAGCAAGGCACTTAACCCCTTGCTTTATACTGCTTTTCATCAACCACCAGCAGAAGACTGATTGCTGCACAGCTCCCTGGTGTGACTATACCAGGGAATATACCTGTATAGGAGAATGGGGATGTAGGTCATTGCAAAATACATTGTAAACATGCTGTCAAAATATTCCCTGAGCAAATAAACATAAGAAATAACAGTAATATTGTCCCCAACAAATACACTCCTTGCAGTCCATGCGAGGTGTGCGTGTGTGTGTATTTAGAAGAATTGCTATGTAAAAATGTGAAGGCATATAGCCTGCATGATAAGACTGTTAAAGATACCAGCACTACCAAAATCCATTAGAGCATAAAGCCAAGCATACTGACCCAACCTGTTACTTTAGCCACAATTGCATAGATAGGGCTTACTATCAAATCGTATAAGCTCAGTAGTGATATTGTTTTTTGTAAAATACAACAATTTTAGTTAGATTAGATGGAGAACATCTTCAACAATCAATTGTTGAGTCTTGCCAAATGTTTTGGTCTTATATTGTAACATGATAAGGAATTCCCTGTAAAGTCAAGTTTTCTGGAGCCTCTAATAGGATTTCTTTCAAAAATTCTGTTTCAAAACACTGTCCAGCTTCACATCAATTCTCACCAGATTAGTTGAGGCATACTTTACAAGATCTATCTATCTATCTATCTATCTATCTATCTATCTATCTATCTATCTATCTATCTATCTATCTATCTATCTATCTATCTATCTATCTATCTATCTATCTATACAGATGATAATAGCTGGGCTGGGGTAATGAATCTTTGGTTAAGCCTGATTAAATAATCATTCAGGCAGGCCGCGCCCCTCTTAACCCTCCCTCCTCCCCGCCCCGCCCACACAGACGGGTGCGCGCCCCCAGCATCTCAGCGTCCTATTACATCGCTTAGCAACATGTTTCTTCTGCCGCGTCCCCGTCATCGGAGTCACATATATTGCTGCGACTCAGAAAACTACCTTTACAAGTCGGAACACGGTTGCAGCAGAATGGTGAGCATGCACTCTTGCAGAGCAAACTTACCAGCGTAATGAACTTGGAGCTTCTGAGACCCAGTTTGCTCCGCTGAGTACGGCAGATGGTCCATGTGTGTACCCTAGATGTCAGATTACCGTATAGTAAATCCCGGGCCCGGCGTTTGGGTGTAATGCTACAGTAAGCTGTTGTTTAACGCTGTTCTTTTTGGCTCCGGGCCTCAATTGAGCTTCTTGTTTTTTTGCACAGGCAGAGACAATCCAGGGTTTAGTTTAACCAACCAAAACTCATTAACAGTCCTCTGGACTCTTACACATTAAAGCTTACCTGCTCAGGGAGGCATATCCTCAAGAGGTACAGGCAGAGATTATTGTATAACCTTAACAATGTCACTAACCCCTGTACAAACTGGATGCGAATCTACAGGGAGTTTCTGAGTGAGGCATCCTCCTTCAAACTGCTCAAGAGGTGATTGATAATCAAATACTTGCAGTGTGGGATGTTAATAGAGCGCATTAAGATGCTCACTGTGTGAGAGAGGATTTGGGTTGAACATGTTCATTCTTGTTTGGTCTGCAGACCCTGTTTAAAACAGATTTGCAAAAAAAAAAAAAAAGTTGTAAGTGTTGTATATCTTTCTTTATTAGCAGGTCATCAATTGTTGTTCACATATTTTGTTGGTTCCAGATTTTCGGTACCAATGTGACATTTGTTTCTGAAGGAAAAATCCATATATTCTCACCTTTATTTGAAGGCCCAGTCAACACCTCATATTTGTTTCTGCACTTCAGATTTGCTCTCTGACACAATGCATGACCCTGCTGAAAAAAGGCCACGGCCTTCAGTGAATACTGTTTTGAAATGTGCATGGGATGCAACCATGTTAATGTAGGTGGCAATTTACTGCCCTTGGATGTCATTAACACATAGATGTCAGGATGTCAAGGTTTCCTTAAGAAACTGCACAATGTTTGCCCCCCTTCCCCCCTTGTATTCATGTGCTTTATAAGTTTTATGTAGGTTTTTTTCAATTTGGAAATTTGGAAAAAGCATATACTTAACAAGTGTCACAGGAATTGTTACTATGGTTGTGAAGCTATTTTCTTACATTGTTAATTCCATAAAGCATAAATTATTAACACTGGGTAACACATCCCTGCCTCCAAATTCAAGGAGATTATTAAGCAATAATAAAAGCGCATTTATAAATCGAGGGACTGCATAGCTCTGATTGCGGCCATTTGATTGGATCACAGGCATTCTAATTTAGTTGCCAGCTGAATGCGGCATGCCAACAACCTTTACATTCTTGCTGCAAAAATACACTTGTTCTCTGTGTTTAGTGGGTGTATTTGTAAGCTGAGCAAGATGACTATTTCATCTGATCTGATTGGCTGGCTTCTCATCCAGAATGGGAGAAGTTTATAGAGGTATTTTCCATGATCTTATTATGGTCAACCCTTCAGTGTGTATTCATATGAAAAAGTTGTGGTCTCTGTTGTTGTTGGCGATCTTTGCATTACACTAGAAACTGTCCGGAGATCTTTGAAAGATGTTGTCTTCCTGTCACTCTGAGACGCAGATTAATGTCTTCTTTATTTTCTGGTTAGTTCTTATCACATAATGTAACCTTCTTTACCCTCCCCGCCACTTTACCCTCCTCAGTGCCTCCCAACACTGATCAGTTTCTCTTTTTCTGCTCAAAACACATCTTAATCATATCGTTTCCTTATCCTCAATGTAATTATTATTTAAATCACAAAAACCTATAGCAAACATAACTGTATTGTCTAGTTGTTATCAAATCCTTCAGATCTTAGATCAACTTTCCTCCATTACAATTCTCCAATAATTAAAACTTTGTGCAATTAAATACAGGAAAAACGGTTTTAAAGCAGGGTTCACAACATGAAAGAGCTAAGAACAACAGGGTCAATCCAATTCAAGTCCCATGCTAGTTTTTTGATTGATTTGTTGTATTACTAATTTAAAGATTTATTTCTAAAAACCTAATCAGGTTATGCAGATTAATCTTTAACTACAGGGCATATAGACAGGTCAACTGTTTTATTTATTTATATAACACAATTTTTAGTATTTTCCTTGCTCAAATAGATGTAAGTAAATAGTTCCTTTATTGATAAACTAAAATAAACTAAAATATTCAGCATGGCATAAAAAGAAGGGACATGGTTAGCATGGTTAACTCTGCTATATCCCAAAAACCGTTCCAAAACCAGCCTGTACTGTTGATGCAAGGGAGAATGGATTCACGGTTTCATAATATTTATCCTAAATTCGGACCATGCCAAAGCTAATCTCGACACCATTTGGAACAAACTCGGTCTATTTTATAAATCGGAAAAATATAAGAAAACATACAAAGAGTCATAAATGACAGTTAATATAATAAGTGAGCCTCTGTGACTTGTATACCCATTTTTCAAATTTCCGTTCTTCAAGATAATATTTTACCTACATAGTAGGTATACTGTAAGAGATTGTTAGCCTGGTGTCATCATGGGCAAATAATTACTTCCCTACCATATAAATGGCTGGTTTTCTGTATATAATAGGAGGCAGTTAACCAGGTATCTCAAGTATAATTACTAGTTAGTATACTTTCCACAATTCTCTCATAACCAGCGATAACATTTTCATCTACTGTATACCCCTTGTAGTCTTTCTTTTCTCAAAATTAGCAAGCTTTGGGGGCCCATTGCCCTCTCCCGGGTTTACATGTGTGTCTATTTTTCCATCTTCAAACACATACACTACTTGTGTAAAAGACTTTTGCCTCTACCCATGATTTTCTACGGAAACAGGTGAAAACTCAGTTACTTACTTCTTCTGTCATAATTCTATGCCTTATTTGATGTAAAAAGGGACATTAATTGGAGTACCATATTGATATCCATGACCATGTTGCTCTTTACAGGTTTTTATTAAGTAGACCTCTTATGGATTTCTATATTAAATTGTATTAAACTAGAACGAGTGCTGTAAACAAACACAGTAGCTTGCTACAATATGCTACAGGGGTTAGTAAATGATGAATGTGCTTAAAAGAAAAAGAGAACAAGGAATAGAGGTGAAGTTACGCTGGCATAGCTGTGCTGATTTTGGCTCTGGGCTAATTTAACCCATGGTTAAACATTATTTGAGGTATGATGTTCTTGAAACATCCTGCAATCAGAAAAATTTGAAGTTTTCCTAGGGGTTATGGAGAATAAAGAATGAAACAAAGGGTGTGTGGGAAAGAGGGCTGTTTAACACTTTACTAGAATCTGAGGTAGATGCAAGTTTGCTGTCAGCTTCAAGCATTGTTGGATTTTAAGCCAGAAATTCAACTTTTGGCTCTGTTTTTAGAGTTTAAAGGCTTGGAGGCTCATCAGTGTTATTACTAATTAACAGGAATCCACGGAGCTACCCTGGGAGCGCAAGTGATGAGTCTAGCAGTGCGCTGCGGCCAGCATCATGGTGGTGTTTTTCTAATCAATCCTCCAGAGGCCCTGCAATGACATCAGAGGCTCTGCATCGTCTCAGTGGCGTCCCGCTGATAATAGCACACAAACAATTAAACTGACTTCTACTGCTTTGAAGCTTACTCGGCAGAAGTTAGACTGATTATGGTTTGCGTTGTCGAGCTAGGATCCTTTTTGTGATCTATCATTGCAAATCTTGTAACTGGTTTTTATTGGTTAATGTGCTTGGAAGGAGGTAGTTTGAAACATCTAATGATGACATTTGAACCTTTCTACTTTAGATTTAGGTTCTCAAAAAATTAGAAGAATTATTTTAAAACATATTACTCTTATTCGATACAGTAATATATTTTCTTTATTTTTTATTTGCTGTAAATATTTCAAAGACCAGTTACTTTTGCCATTTTAACAGCTTTACCGTAATAGTTTCTCAAAGAATCCAGCAATTGTTAAGGGTTATCGTCACAGAAAATAATTGTGATTTGTGTTATATTTTACTTTTTATTTTAAACTTCACGACAAATGTAAACCTTTCAGAAATGATCTCTAGTCCAAAGGTAGGCAAGAAAACAGTATAGTGCTTCCAATTTGCCACCGAAAATACCAGGATCCAGTCACTGCAGCTGTCAGATTGTGAGAAGTTCTGAATGAAGCTGACGATAATAAGAAAGTACCATATCAAAGAAGGATTGCACTAGTTATCTCAGCGATGTTTACCTCAACTTACACCTGTGTGTCCCCATTTCTTCATAAGTGCCATTATGCTGTAACTAGCATCTGCACCTCACTCACTTGGGCCTATCTTCATCATTGCCTCTGTGCAGTGCACTGACAGCTTAATGAGACAATCTTTTGCTACTTCTAAAGACAAATAAAAGCACAATGTCTTTCATGAGATGGTATGCAAGCAAACCGTTTTAAGAAATAGCATCTTTTTTGATTGAATTGTATGAACTGTATTTATGTATGATAATAAAATGGAACCTACATAAGTGTATATATTCAAGATTCAGTACATTTATGTTGCACTAATTTTCAACACATATTGTGTTAAGGCACTTTAAAAAAAAAAAAAGCATCACAATCATGAATACGTCATAAACAAATCAGATTAAAAGGATTCCAATCTAAGGAAACCCAGTAGATTGCATTGTGTCATTGAATTTGCAGCACAACGACGAAAGGATATATATATATATATATATATATATATATATATATATATATATATATATATATATATATATATATATATATATATATATAAAACCAAGTTACGTTTTTTTGCTACAAAGGGACGTTACGTTATAAAGAAATATGCTGATTAATGTTTTTGATCATTTTTGTCCTTTGAAGTGGCAAAATAGCCACTGGATTTGTTTTATCTTAAGTAACAGACAGACTGACAAATACCCCGCCTGTTTGATGTGATAATTTGTGCATCCTCCTTGTCTCTCTTTTAGTTATCGGGTAAGTGTGAATGTACATCATTCCCTTGATCTTTTGCCCTCTGAGCTGACTGGTATGGTAATTTTAGGGTCAAATCTTAATGTTGGGATACTAAAGCTTTTTCTGGAGGATGTAGTATGTGCCATCTTGGATAACCCTTCTTCTGACCGTTTGACTTCTATTACAGTTTGAAGCAGTGTAATCCTCATATGTCCATAGCCTTAATATATCTAAATATTCCTGCTTTAGGGTTTTCTCTTCATTTGTGATGATGCCTCAGAATTACAATATAAAATGTATCAAATATCATTCAGATTCAATGGATTTACACAACCATTCAATAAAGATAGAATAAGTTACTTAACAATATAAATTGCATTCGCTATGCAAACTTAATTAGGTTTAAAAAGCATCCAAAACATTTCAATTCATAATATATGCAGGTAAAACATATTTACAGCTGAGTGTTGTAACCTACAGACCAAAAAATAGAAAAAAACAACAAAAAAAACAACTCATAATAGAATTTTCCTGTAAACTGGTCTGAATAATAATCAGCCGGTCAAATCCTAAACAAAACTGATTACTTATTTATTGTTGCATTGATGCCCTTCATCTAAGAACGTTTACTAATTTGCTCTACAAATGCTTAATTCAAACAAGATCTACACAGCATATCAAACTGAAATCTTTATGGTACCAGTGATGTTGATAGGTTTTCAACGTAGTGGGTCCCTGAGAAATTCAATGGATCCGTACTTAAAAAACAACAACATTATTTCTATTTCTTCTATTTCTTAAAGGGTAGTGATAAACTCTAAAGCCATTATTATGTTTGGAGGATTAGCGTTAGCCTTCTATATCTTCCTCCTTTTTTGGGAGAAAAATGTAGAAGGTGGTGGCACCTCTTTCTCAGTGGGCACATCTAGCTCAACAGAGGAGGCAGAGGTAGTGGACAAAAGTGGTATTGAGGTACTCTCGAAGCCTGATCAAAGTCCGGGAGGGTTGCAGAGGTAGATGGAGCAGAAAATACAGATCCAATAGTCTTCTAGCCAGCAATAGGTTTAATCTTTTTCTTAGTTGGCTGCTTGCGTTCTATTTTTCCTGCTTACTCAAGGAAAAATGGGATCACATAGGAAGCAGGATGTATCCGCAGACGGCGCCTGAGCAAAACTTTATTTATTTCATTACATCACGTCCGCTAAACGCTAAAACCTCATCGATCTGAGTGAACACAGAGCAGTTAAAACCTGAATTAAATTGCGAAACAGTTTGTATCTTTATTGTTGAAATCAAATCAGAGTTTACTGACTAGTTGTAGTTGTAGTGCAGGGGTGCCCACACTTTTCCAGCATGCGAGCTACAGTTGCCTAAAAGATGACAACTCCTAAGGGATCTACCCACAAAAAAACACAAAAAAATGCATGACACCTATTAAGTATATATTTTTTAAATCATTATTATTGTATATTTTGTGATTTTAGGATGAAGTATATATATTATTGTAATTTAAATTGAATCTATAACGCATATACCCATTGTGGAATCTGTGTGGTTCTTTCCACAAGCCTTATGGACCTCTTGGCCATCTATGATATACCCAATGACTGCAGAGACGTCTGAGTGTATCTGCAGACAAGAGGACACTATTTTGTTAAGGAATTCTAAAGTTTAAAGAGTGGCACGAAATGTTGAGAGTATTGTCCCCTCTGGGGCTCCTATACTCCTGAACATTTGGTTATACACACATTCCGTCAGTCTCACAAACTATGGGCTGTTTGTCAGGTAGTCATTGGTAAGGAGGTTGGGATGTCTGTTTGGATGGGGGCATTAATGTAGGATACTAAGTTTGTTCCTGAGCTGAACCTTTTGAAGAATTTGTTGTGTTCATCAGCTCTGTCCAAATTTCCGTCGATCTGATCCTTCTTTTGCCTGAAGATTGTGATGTACTTCTTCTCAGACCACACATCCCTGATATTGTTCTTCTGTAGTGTGGTCTCCAGCCTCTTCCTGCATTTCTCCTTGCTGTCTCTAATCTTGTCTTTGTCTTCCCTGTTTCGATTCCTAAAGGCAAATTATTTCTTGTTTGGAATTTTATTCACATCACTGGTGATACAGAGTTTCTAGTTAGGGAATCAGCTGACTGGGTTGTTGAGCATGGTGTTGTCTACACAGAAGTTTATATAGTCAAACACACACTCATTCGTGATATTGATGTACTCTCCATGTGGGTGGTGAAGAGCAGTCCAGTCTGTAGCGACCTCCTTGCAGGGCTTGCTTCCTCCATCAGCTTTCTCTACACTTCTCTGCTTTACAGATTATCTTGGCACAATGGGTTTATATTCTGAGCCGACAAAAAAAAGATTGTGTTCTGATTTTCCAAATTGAGATCTGCATTATTAGGTATATGAATCCTTCACATTTACATAAATGAAATCTATAGTTTGTTTTCTCTGTTAGAGCAGCAGCCAAAAGTTTGAAACACTGGTATAGCAGGCAACAAAGCATGATTAAAATCAGCAAGTATTTTCTCAAATGTAATTGGGTGTTGTCTCTGTAGTTTAACAACAAATAAACTCATGACATCACATGCATTAAAAACATTAAAAACTAAAGGTAGGATGTAATCGGTTGCAAAAATAATAGTTGTGAACTCTCTTTGTGATAATATGTATATAAACTTACTGTTAAGAGTTTAATATCTAGGCTGCAGAGGTGGCACTTTACAATAACATGTCCTAGATGACACTATATGTTTTTGACAAGCAATGGTAATCTAACTACTTTTCTTTTCTTTTCCCGTGCTGTTTAAATCTCTTTCTGATCGTATAGACAGGAAGTCAGTCAGAGAAGCGTTGGAGTCTGGGATAAGATCATGAAGGCATGTCTCAGTAGAACACATAATACTTCATTGTTAGGGCTTAGAATTCATCTAATTTGTTACGAACCAACATTGCCCATTATGGTAGATGGAAGAGATGGTTTGAATTTCCTCCCTCTCTCTCTTCTCTTTTTCCTGTTCCTCATGAAAATGTCGCGTTTTCAACTCATACTTCAGTTGATGTATTTTTTCAACTTGCACGATATAACCAGCTGCTCCCAGTTGGAAACAACATTGTTGCTATGGTTATGCATCACAACAAATGTCCAAAGTAAAAGTACAATTATCAGCAAACATCCTTCAATTGGCACAGTTTCCAAAGTATGAAAGAATAGTTTTCCAAATATATAATGTTGAACACGAGCTCAGTTACAGAGATATTGAAACATGCAGCATCGTTGATCAGTAAAATGTTAAAGGAAAAAAAAGGAAAAATAACATAAAAGGTGGAGAGGGTGACATAAGTAACATTTATTAGTAATTTAAAGAGACTGTTATCCCAGAAACCATATACATCCTAACGAAAAAAGAAAATTAGTACATTTCCAGTACATTTGGAGTTAGTCATGGTTACAATACCACCGCAATAAAAAAATAAGTAAGCAATGAAAACAACATTTAAATAATCAGTTTACAAGAGGGCTATGACGAGAAAAAAACACCTATTTTCAGGATGACTCCTTTCAGTGCTACTCTTAGATTCTCCACAGAGGGTCGCCAGAGCCCTCTCTTCTGGAGCACGTTCTCCACAAGCTCACCTGCCCAGGTGCCTCCTGTTGACCCTAACGAGCTGGTGCTGTATAAGAGGAGCGGTGGATCAGCTACTCGTTGCCTGAGGGTTTGTTACTCCCGGTAACCTCTAGTTCTCTAGCCTCTAGCAGAAGTTTCTAATCCCATCCACAATTTCCATTAGTCTTTTTTTTTATTATCAAAAAAAATTTATATTCTTAATTTTTGTTTTGTTTTGTTTTCTAAATTGAACAAAACTATGAAATGATCAGCGGATTCACAACACCACACTAGTTTAACACAATAATCCAGATTACCATGCATGGAACATTACAGTTTAAACCAAAACCATATTTGTTACGCTTTTTTTCAATGTTTCTGAACACAGTGTTTAAGTTGCAGTAGTTATGGTCCATTTATTTGTGTTGAAGTTTTTACAGGTATTTGACATACTTTTCTTTAAGAGGATGAAACCTGGCTCAGTGTGAACAGTCATCTTTTGAAACCAACTCAAATTTTAGAAGACAAACCACACACACACACACACACACACACACACACACACACACACACACACACACACACACACACACACACACACACACACACACACACACACACACACACACACACACACACACACACACACACACACACACACACAGTAATACATATGCACTGTACTGAGAATATGTTCGATGTTATGAGAAAAACAGCAATAATGGCAGCTGCAAATTCTATAGTTGCTTCATCTAGGAGAGAAACTAAGTATTGCCATGGCATGAAAACCAGCTCCTGACAGAGTTGTCACAGAAATCTGCTTCGGCAATGTTATCTACAAGATGGATAGAATGAAAAAACACACAAAAGCTGGGTAAAAACTCCATCTATGTAGAGAAACCAGGAGGTTATTGGCTGCAGTTACTCAGTCAGTGGATCCCTCCAGGAAGTTAAAATAGCTAAACATACACACTAGACCAGGTGTAACCTCTCTTAAGAGAAAAAAAAAATAGGGTGTTGAAGTTAATGGCAAAAGGTTTTTGCAGATATTGATCTGGTAACACTTAGGCCCTATTTACACGACAACATTTCCTAGTTTGGTTAAGTTTGTACTGTTTATTAACACGACAATGGTGATTGTATCCTCTGACAATGATAGAATTCAAAAACGGTTTTTCAGAGTGTTCTAATTTGAAAATGTCCCAATATCCATTGTTGTATTTTAAAAAAGTGATGTCAATGTGGATTTAAAATCCCCCTTAGGTGGGTTTGAACAGATGCATGTTTGTTATGACACATCCTGTCTGTAGGTAGGAAACCTAATCAAACACAAAGAAAATGTGAAAAACACTGAAGTTGTGAAGAAAGGATTGGCTTGCAACCATAAAAAAAATATCCTTTGATAAAAAGTAAGTTTTGCATGTTGCCTTAGTAGCTGTGCTAATGACAGAAGTTCAAATTTTTCAAACGCATTTATGTTTCTTCAACACAAACACAAGGTTGTAAGGTGGACTGAAAATGTTTTCTGGTGTTGTTTGGTGGTCTTCAAATGTACGCTTACACTTCTCTTTGTGGGTGGTAAGGATGTGCAGGAACTCCTCAACATGTCCCTTTGGGGCTTGACAATTTCACACAGTGGGTTTTAGAGCTTTTTCACTGAAACCAGAAGCCTCCAGACAGAGACAAAAACAAGGCTAATAGATCAGAACTCAATGAGTAAAGTTGTCATTTCTAAAAAAGACAAAAAAAACAAAACTAAAAACTTTGAAGTACTGTGCAGTTTGGAGCTCTAAATAAATATAATAGAGCTCTAAATTTTTAACTGAAGAGGCATTTCATGTTCAAGAGACAATTTTTAAAGTAGCCTTAAATATGCTTGATAAAAAATATGATAACTTTATTGCAATTTGAACTTAGGCCACTGCTTATAAGGAATTTTCCAACAGTAAACCAATTACACATTTTTGGACATATTAGAAATAGATTATTAGGTGTGTTTCTTTCCCGTCGAAATGCGGAGCACCATTCTGATTTGTTCAGTGAATAACAATAGACACTCATCTCATGTAAATTACATTTTCCAACTCCCCAATGAGCTCTAATGACAATACTTGCAACCTCATTCAGTTAATCACCCTTCCCTTTTACTGATATCAGTGTTCTATATTCAGGGTGGTATTACTTATTACCACACAGTTATTCATATCTGCAATTGTGGGCTGATCAAGCGTCAGAGTTTTCCTTGCTGTTAGCCTTACCTATGTTGTTGTTTTTTATCATGAGCCCACATATAAAAGGGGGGCCTGAGGGAAAAGACAATGCTGTCTGCTTTAACTCATCTCACAGCCCAACACTGAAGTATCAGGCACGGGCAGAAGAGAGAGAATATTTTATCTGACACTGTCACTCGCTGTAGAAACCTCAGGGAGGCTGAGACTGCTGTGACACACTTAGTGGTCAGCAGCACCGCATATGATTATGACAACTCCTGCTTGACAGACTGACAACGTGAGTCTGGTGTTGTAGTAGACCAAAATCTTGAAATTATGTTATCTGTCACTTGTTTTATGTGCATTTTCAAGGGAGCCATTCATTCATATTGTTTGTTTTCCCCAGGTTGGTGCCATGCCTGCGTACTTGAGGTATGTGTAAAGAAGAGCCACGTAACAATTTGTTTTCATCCTCCATAAACCTGGTGATGTTCCTGTAAATGTCTACAGACTGATGTGTGTTAATCAAAACGGTGGGAAAGATGTGGACATCATCGTTCCGCTTGATTGCTGTTTTTTTGGCAGTCTACATTACCACCTGCCAAATGGTTTGCAACAAACGAACCCCACTTCAATGGCACCTTCAAACACACACAGTCCAACTGAATTGGACTTTAATAGGAAACATCTGTAGGAGCGACTTGGAGTGTTGGGGTGTTCATGGGGAAGGCCATGTGAGCAAACAACCTGTTATCTTCCCCCAGAAATGCTCACTTCAGCTACAACATGGAGACAAACTGCTGATGTCTGCTGATGAAATGCTCGAGTCGTATGGCGTCAGGGTCCTCAATGTCTCAAGAGAAGACTTTGAAAGCTGCACCACTAGTTCAGAGTTAAACAATCAGTTTGTGTTCCCTCACAATTTAAATGAAAGTGAGCATGTTGATGCCAAGTGGATAACCCCAGGTCATCATTACTTTATGGCACTTCATGCAGGTGATTCGCAGTTGTGCAAGCTTGGTTTAAGGCTCAATGTGTCTGTTAAAACACAAGTCTGCCAGGCCTCTCCTATGCTTAGACTATGTTCTGGGAACGGAGTTTGTCAGACAGATTTTCATGAGGAGGTGTACCAATGCCGATGCAACCACCACTACTTCGGAAGGTTCTGTGAGTGGTTTAACGCGTGCTTAGATAACCCCTGTCAGAACAAAGGAATCTGCCTGAGCAACGGATCAACAGATCCAAACAACAGAATCTACAAATGCTTATGCCCTCCACATTTTACAGGTAAGCATAAAAGTCTTCATGTTGACCTCTCCTAAAATATTGCAAGGATAAGTTGAATTTATTTAATAGTTTATCAGATACATTCTCCAATAATTACTGATTTGAAGTTTATGGTTTAAAAACAAACTGTATCACTAAATAAGATATATAAATATTTTTGCAAGATGCTTTTATATCATGCTTTTAAAACCTAACCTATTACCAAATAACTTCCAAAACATCAATTCTAAATTAAAAATTACTTAAAAACTCTTTGCTCACATCTCCATTGTGCAATGGTTCCTTTTGATGACAGGCTTGTGTGCCTTTTGTTTTAATATTATTGTTTATCTTTATAGGTGTAAATTGCTCTGAAATCATTGGGGAGGAAAACTGTCAAACACTTTGTAAAGATGGGACATGTGCTAAACTGTCTGCAGCTTCTTTCAAATGCATTTGTGAGTCTGGATCTTCAGGTAAGAAGTTTTTTTTTCCGATGATTTGTTATAATACCGATGCAATACCAGTCCCAATTTTTTTTTTTCAACATAATAGAGCCGTTTAAATAGCAACCCCCTAAAATGTAATGCTTTTTTTTCATGATACTTCACCGCACAGACAAACATATCTCTTTCGTCAAAAAGAAAAAAAAAAATCTTTGTTGTGGCAAATAACTACCAGTCAGAAATCTATAGAGAGGCTAATCTTCATGGGCTGTAATTTTGTCATAAGTGGCATCAGAAAATGTGAAGCAGCCTTGTCAAATCAAACAGCTCATGTTACAAGCAGTGATATGCTTATATTGAGAGCCAAGACCAAAACTCATAAGTAACAAAGCATGTCACCAATAATAAAACAAAAGTTTACAGCTATCGGTTCAACTGTAATTTCTGATAAGCATGCGAGATCAGGGAAATTATTACAGAGAGAAAATCCAAAAAGGGAATCAAACCAAATATGAATATTTAGCTTTTGCCTCATTAACACATCCTGTAAGGACTGACAAATAAAGCTTATTAAAAATGGCTTCTCTTTCTGGAGTTATTCTAAAAGTCAGTGCAAACAGTTAAAAATAACAAAAATGGTTTATTTTTATCTTCTTTATATCCTTTAGTTTTATGTATGGTCTAATTAGTGCTTATTCTACAAACTGCTATCATGTTGTCATTTTAAATAAAGTACCCTGTCTGCTCGCATTTGAAAATTGGATGGCGATAATGTTCTTATGGCTTCACAGACTTAAGATTATTGCTGCTGCAATTAAAATGTTGTTGTTCAATCTACCATAGCATAGCGCAGTTGGGTTAAAATTGATATCACAAAAACTTGGATAAAAGACATCGATATGGCTGCACTGAATATCAAAACATGAGGTAAAAGCAAGGCAATGAGCCTTTTGGAGTAAGCCCCTCCAGGTGGCTCCTTACATTGATTCATTGTTTTGTTTGCTGCACACTTTGCCTTGGAAGCATTTTTTATGTGTCATAGTTTATGCTTTTTGATTAAAACCAATGATTTCAGTTTATTATTTCAGAGGTGTGATTTCAAGGTTGCTTGGAGTACTCGTTGGAATTCTGATACTAAAGAGTTAATTATGGCTGCGTTGTAACGCAAGAAAATCATTTTTTTTATCATGTTTTATCTTTGTTATTTCAAAAGTGGTGGTGAAGTTATGTGCCATTTCCTTTCTCTGTCAATCAGAGTCGAAGTTAGAGGGTAGGTGGAGCAACGGTGAAGGATAATCCAATTAAATTTGTGTGTCCAACTGAATTTTCCGTAGAAAATGTAGGTTACATAAATGAGTGTAGCTTTTGAAGTTTTAAAACAACTCCAATATATGAAAGAAGACGCACCAGTTAATTTCACGTCTCCGAGAAGGAATGTCATAATTTTGCTTTAATCTTCTATGTTCTACATGCAGGATGAACACCAAACTGAATGAATCATGTTTTTTTTTAAAGATAAATGAGTAGTTTTATAACATAAAAAGTTTTATTTTGTTACTCATCACACTGTATATGTATGCAAGATAATGTGAAATTAGAATTACAAACCCCGTCTCCACAGCTGGAAAAGTTTTCCGAAACGTCTTTTCCATCTGTACTTTTTTTTTCTTAAGCACCATTTACATAGTTTTGGTTATTCTTTACAAAAAAATTGAAGGAAAGGGTAAAAAAAGAAAATGCAATTGTTTAAATGCAGTTACAAACAGAATGTCCAAAAAAACAATAATTTTATTAAAACAAACACTGCAATTCCCTCTTCCACCCTCCAAATCCAGAACATCTATTAGTATAATTTTGCATGAGCTGTATCTTCCTAAACAATTGCTTAAGAAACCAACAAAAGCATTGTTTCATATATATAAGCTTGTGAATATAAAGGTATGAAAAGGTTGTTCTGTGTTTTATTTCGATACTGTACTAAATCGGATAATCAGACACTGATTGTACAGCTAAATCCTAATTCTTGACAGATTTTTGGTTCTGCAGCTTTATATGCTATTTATATGTTTACATGATTCAGTCTATTATACTGTAGTTATCTGCAAATTCATATAGGAGTTTGGCTGCCTCAGCCTATTTTTTGATATTTACTTTTTTAGTAAGAAAAAAATGAGTATAAGGTAATTTACTACAATGACGATTTTACCCTTTTGGCTTGCCAAACTTACCAAAAATTTATTTTGTTCATGATGTTAGTTTCTGTTAGTTGTTCATACTATAACGTGGATTACATATCAATGATCCTATTTGTATTTGTATCTGAGTTTGTTGAGTGTGCACCACCTTCTATTGTTACAATGCCTCCCGTTGCTACTGTAGACATACATGGTCAAAGTTAGTTCAAGGTTTCTTTTAGAGTATTATTAGCCTCAGGGCCCGACAGACGCTTTCCCTGTGCTGCCGCATCATTTCTTAGTATGAAGGAATTGGAGAGATACATTACACACAGAGACTCTACATGCTGCAAAGCATGTGGAGATCTCATTTTATGATTGGCATCAAAGGATTCTGACACCAAGTACATACTTTTTTACAAAACCCGGCTAGTAACAATTAGTGACTGATCAATTGGAGCACTGCTACAAACATCTCATATTTAGAAATAAACCAGACACTCTGTCTGAAAAAATTTGAATTTGCTGGGGTTGGCAATTCCAGTCCTCTAGGGCAGTATCATACAACTTTAAGTGTGACTCCTCAATACGCAGTCAAGTTCTTCAAGGTTATTCTGATTACCAAATTATTTACCTCAAGTGTGTTGAAGAAGAGGCACATCTAACATTGCAAGGCGCCAACTGTAAAGGCCTGGATTTGTCCACCCTTGTTTCGGACTTAATACACAAATATATATAAATTTTTTAATAAGGAATAATGTGTAAAACATTGATTCTAGTGATAATTTTTATAAAATACTTGATTAAATTCTCCCGAATAAATGTATTTCTTTTACAAGCATTCTTTTGACTTGAAAGCTGATATTAAATGCGCTTTAATTGATGGTGTTGTCTCAAGTAAACCGTATTGAGCGGATGTGTTTGCATTGTCATGGTGTCCTGGTGTCCCATCCGCTTCTTGTGCGTTCTGCAAAGCTGGTGTTTTCTCCATCTCTCTCTTGCTGTCGGTTCATTAATCAACTGAAATTTAGTGGCTGCTTTATTGCTGGCTGCCCTCACAGGCCAAAACCTATGTGCACAGAATAATGAGTTAAACTCATGGGATGTTTCAAATAAGATTTTCCCTTGATTTGTCTTTCCTTTGCACTACCTCCTGAGTATTCGTTTGAAGGCATTATTACATTTATACAGAGGTTATTATCTTGTTTGGGAGAATATTACATAAAGACCCTTTTTTAATGTGCACCACAAATGCACTTATTATCCTTATTAAACAATTAATTTACAGAGTAACTGTATATGAATATGAGACACACAATTTACAAGATATACATTTGACTGAAGGGAAAATAGTTATAGAAAATACTTGGCAAATTGATGTCTCTAGCATGAATACTCTGGAATAAAGTTATAATATCAATATATATGTCCCAAGTAAGAATGACTAGTACAAATATTTCACTTTAAGTGAACCAGTTCCAGAAACTTGTGAAAAGTAGGAGATGCAAAAGCAAATCCTGAAGTTGTGTACATTAAGATTGATGCCCACAGAGGAGGCTGCGAGGAGCCTCTGGGACATGAGCACTTGTATCAGCAGGGGGATTACAGCAAATCTGCAAAGAAAGCGTCACCGGAAAGATAAATGTGCAGGCACCATGTGAAGAGCACAAAAAAATAAAAATCCTCACAAGGGAATAACATGAAATTTTATTCACCTTGAACCTGCAGTGAATTTAGTCTAATTTTATCTCTTCACAGAACATCGCTGTCCATTACCTTGGATCTGGTTAAGTTGTAGTGGGTACAGCAGGCAGTATAAAATTAAGTCCACATAGATGAGCTACAATAGATTCAGGTACTAAATGCAAAACCATGATTATGACGATACAATAAAAAAATCAGCTCTTGCTGAAGTGAAGTTAATTGTTCTTCCAGGATACTTCAGGTAACTTATCATTTGTAAACTGTGTTGTAGTCTTTGTTAGTCACTTTGGATAAAAGCGTCCCCTAAAAGCATAAATGGGACATTTTTCAAAATAACCGTGAGCGTGCTCTTAGCAGGATTATTTAACTCTTGTTCAATTAAATTGCTCCTTTTTATTCTAGTATCAGAATGCTCTGCCAAGGGCATATGAACGTCCAATTTTTTTCACGTATTCTGGATTACTTGGATTATGCTTTTGTAAATTACTTTCCTATGTGTTATTGTTTTTTTAAGCCTCCTGTTATTTTGTTGAAATATGATCATACTTCACCGCTTCAGTTATTCTAGCAAGATTTGGTTAAATTTCATGGAATTCAAAGATGCCTGAATTATTCCTGCAAACCATTCCAAGTTTCTGTACAAAGTCCTAAACAGCTATATGATGTGCAGAAAAGTATCAGCATTACGTTGAACCATTTAGCCTTGAATTAGAACCCATATCAGCCTTGCCATCCCAGTCAAAATGTGCATTTCTACTGGTAAATGTATGCTTTTTGTAAGGCCTTCTTGTATTTTCTTTATATTCACAGTCTGAAAGAATATGCCAACATTTTTTTCTGTTGACTTTGCAGGCCCTCCCTGCGAGAAAAGGAAACCCCTGTGTGACCTGAATCCATGCAGAAATGACAGTGTATGTGCAAAGACCCCTTAAGAACTGGTTTGTCACTGTCCAGACCCTGAAGTTGGCAGTTGGCTTCATCGGCTTGTCGTATTCATGTCTGCAGGAACCAAATTGCACTGCAGTGAAGCATATGTGGACTTTATTTCCCCTATTTGCTTTATCTCAGTGGGGCATAAATAAAAATGACACTATTAATGAAAATTAATAGTGTCCCTAAACAAGATCAAATGGCTTCCCTTTGATGTCTCCCACTGCAATTAATATTTCAAGCAGAAGACGAGCAGAGGGGGAGTGTCTGTTGTCTATTGCATTTTGATTAAATGACCTTGCACCTATTTAAGTGGCATTTTAAAATGGCTCCCATCACAGGCTTTTTTGTAATTGAACGCCTCATTTAATTTTCCAAATTTAAACCTGAAATATTATTGTGCCAAAACATTTTGCAAAGGCGGGAAGGTTTCTAATTTTCTATAGGATTCTATGGTGAAATTAAAGTTGCATTCGTGCCTTGTTCTTCTGTGTTACCCTTGTTTTATCTATCACGCTCTGTGACAAGAACTACTATTCTTTGTAGGATAAATCATGGAAAATACCTTTGACTCAGTAGTGGCCAGCAGAGATTTAGCAACATCTTACAAAAGCAGTTAAGCTACAAAAGAGTTGTTTTTTAACTAAGGTTGACTTTTCGCAAAGTGCAATACATTTGTATGAGTTGAAATTTAAGCAACAGGAATAGGGTTGTATATTTATGTTGTATGTTCTGTATTATCCCGCATCATATAGGAAGAAGCCTTTAAAAATATAGCTTCAGAAACATGGATAGGTAGACATTGCTACTCAGTTGGTAGTTAGCTTCCCAGTCACAGAGCAACATATCAAAAAAAAAAGAAGGATTTTACTTAGAGAGGGCTAATTCATAACTGAGTTATTACCTATTAACATATTAACTTATTACTTTTGATAGAACCCTGAATTCGTTGTAATGTTTTTTTTTGTAGATGCAATTTATTGAATCTTTGAATAATTCAACTACAATACCTGCCAAAAGTTCTGTCCCTTATCCAAGTTGTAGAAAGAAATCCTTATAACCTGACTTTAAATTCATCCATCGATTTTAGAAATAACTCAAATGAAAGCTGAAACTCTCCCAAATGAGGTTTAATTTGCAAAAAAAAATTCCTTCACTGCAGAAATATTGATCATTTAATGAACACAGAAAGGTCAGATTTTGGCAAGACAGAAGTTTTGTCGTCTTGTTATGCAATGCACCAAATTCTAGTTTACAGCCTCACTTTTGCTCACTAATTGATTGGTTAATTAGTGGGTGTGTATAAAAAGAACACCAGCACCGCAGACCTTCACTTGAACTG
>JAVLVB010001089.1:1304171-1358587 GCA_032876305.1 Orestias chungarensis
GTGACCTCTGACAAAATGGCAAAAATCCGCCCTGTGACCAAAGCCTTGATAGTCAAGAGGCTGAATACCAAATCCACTGCAGAGGTGGCCGGCACCTTAGATATATCTCAGCGTCAAGTACAAAGAATTAAAAAAAGATTTGAAGAAAATGGAGATGTTTTTGACAAGCCCAGGTCCAGCAGACCCTGCAAGACAACTGCTCATGAGGAACGTTTGTTGGTTAGAAAATCCAAAGCCAGCCCCTTCCACTGCAGCACAGCTCCACCAGGCCTGGTGTGTAGGATTCTGTTTCAAAATAGCGTCCATAGTCGAATCAGTGCCCAGAAGCCAGCACTAAACAAAAAGCAATTAAAAAACCGTGTGGCATTTGCTAAGCCCCACAGTTGAATTACAACACACCCGCCGCAAATACTGCAGGAGACATATTGGAGCCCCATATGGATTCAAGGTTTTCCCAGAAAACAGTTAAGTTTGGTGGTAGAAAGATCATGGTCTAGGGTTACATCCAGTATGGGGGTGTGCGAAACATTTGTAAGGTGGAAGGCAATATCAATAGCCTAAAATATCAAGTAGTACTAGCTACCTCTTACATTTCCAATTATAAAGGGGTCAAATTTTGCAGCAGGATGGTGCTCCATTTCATACATCCATCTCCTCAAGACAAAAAAGATCCAGGTGCTCCACGACCGGCCAGCTCAGTCAACAGACATGAACATCATTGAGCATGTTTGGGGTAGAATGAAAGAGGAAGCCTGCAAGACACAACCCCTAAATCTTGATTTAAAAAAAAAAAAAAATATATATATATATATATATATGTACTTTTTTTTGTTGAACTCTGGGAGGCATGTAAGACTCCATTCTTTGCTATTCCTGATGACTTGATCAATAAATTGTATGAATCATTGACGAACCACATGAATGCAGTCCTTCAAGCTCATAAATATGGCTCTAATATCAGCACGTCATTTGTCAATGTTATGAAACATATTTTGTATATGAAGTCAATTATTTGTTTGATTTTCACATTACTTTCAGTAGGCGACAAAACTTTTGTCTTTCCAAGTTTGACCTGTGTTCATTGAATGATCAAAATTTCTGCAGTGAAGCAAATCTTTTTTTTTGCAAATTAAAAATTATTTTAGCTTTCATATGAGTTATTTCTAAAATCATTGGATGAATATATAGTCAGGTTATTAGCGTTTCTTTCTACAACTTGGATAAGCAACAGAACATTTGTCAGGGATTTTATGCAATCTTTCAGTGCGATGATCCCCATTAGATATATCTGTCATCAATAAGGGAATTATCCAAATTCTTTGTAATTCAGTTATTTGTGTCAAACAAGCTTTTAAAATGAAAAAATAAAAATTATAACATGTTTAAGATAGTACTCTCTTATGGGGCTATATTTTGAAAAGTGAATTGAAATGCATTTTTTTAATCCACTCTATTCTGTCCTGAATATTTTATTTTGCACACTGTAATACTTTTTTATAGGATAGAGGTTACAGATTGATTGAGACACTATTAATCTCTTATTTTTTTACTAGTAAAAATCTATCAGTTGGTGATAAAAATGTACCTATTTACTTTTTATCCTTAGCTTGCAGGTGACCTTGTTTTCTTGTATCCTATATGTAGGGCTCTGAATGTACTTGTGCAGATGGTACTTTGGTCCCAGATTGCAGGAGGCAGCAGAGCATGTGCAGCCCATCGCCATGCCAGAACAATGGTACCTTTGTGTCTAGGGGAAAAGATTACTTTTGCAGGTAAAGACAGAGTGATGTTTAATGGGGTCACCCTCAGAGGCCTTGTTTGTACATGGCATTAACATGCATTCCTGAATGATTGAAACACTTCTGGACGTTTATCTTCAAGCCTGAATGGACACAAGATGTAGCAGGAACACATGGTGCTCTTATGACTTTGAGTTGTGTTTGTTTAAATAAATAGTAGATATAGGTAGCATTTCACATGTTTGCAAATTTGCATATGTATAAGCTAGATCTCAATAAACGTACCCTGTAGAAGCACTAATGCTGTAACTACTCATTCTATTGCCAGTAATTAGAGGCGTAAGTTTTCCCGTCTACCACATGACTGTTAAGACCAAAGATCTACCTACAATACAGTATGTCCCTTGAGACAAACATAATGATGCATTCTAATGCATGGGCCATAAACCCATTTAGAAGTATTTAAGTTTATTGATAGCCTTATGGTTAAAAAATGGATTTGTTTTGATTTGGCTCGATTAATATTATTATTATTTGAATGTATTAAAAATGATTTTAGTTAATTTTCTGTGATTAAAGGGAAAAATCAGGAGGAATCTGAAAGGAATTTAGGTTTTAGTGCATTGGTGCAATTTTATAGAATAATAGCAACTTTGAAATGTGCATGGAATTATTTCCTTCAATCATCTCAGCTCAAGGTCACAAACTTTTTTAACAACCTCAAACATACCAAACAATTCATCCCAACTTTGACATGTTTGTTTGGTTTTATAGGTTGAAGAAATGTTAAACTATTTTCACTCAATCCTATTGCAAAATTATTCTGTCTTTAATTCCCTTCAAACGCTTATTATCGACTACAACCTATTTTTACCATGGACTAAAAGTCACATGCTAGAATTTCTTTTTTTCCCCCTGTTTTTTTAATGCATAAAATGAGATACCTATAAAAAAATCTAAATGAAAAAGCTTTCAAAAGTTCCTCTCATTTTTAGTTCCAGCATTGATAGTGTATGAAAACTTTATGGTTCGTTCATCATGTTGGTATGTTTGTCACATTACCCAGTAGATTCAGTAAAAAATAAAAATTGGGTATATATGGGGATAAAATCTGATATGTATAAGGAGCCTTTCAATTGTTATTGTAGAATAACTCCTCCCATTGGACAGTCCAGGTCGATCAAATTGGAAGAAAATTCTGTGCGCACAGTTTCAATCAGCTCGATTACTGTCTGTGGAATGTAAAATTATAACCGCATGTGTCTCACTAAAGAAAACAGTAACATGTGGCTTGTTAGTGCTTTGGTTCTGGGTGGATTGACTTTTGACGAAACTGACCCCCTCTCAACAGATGTCTGAGTGGCTTTTCTGGGAAGAACTGTGAAGGAATAATTGACTACTGCAGACTGCTCAATATCAGCTGCCTAAATGAGGGATTGTGTTTGAGCGTAATTGGTGGATATCAGGTAGGTAATTCAATGTCTCCATTTTAATGAAATATTGTAAAGCCCAAGATATGTGACTCAGGCTTCATCTTCATTGGGATTTTAATGCAGGGTAAAGTCTTTCTTATGTATAGCTGTAGAGATATCTTGAGATAAAAAAATAAATAAAACACACAAGGAAGCAGTGTATTTTTTCTCTTTTTTAACTACAGAAATAGTTAAACAGGGACATGGGAGTATATTTAATTTTCAGAAGCATTTTTGGATTGAATAGTCTTCCCGAAAAGTCTATTTATTAGAATTTAAACAGGCAAGTATTAGAGCGTCACTGATAGAAAGTCCACAGACAGCAGCAAACTAATTCAAACCCATTAATCACTTTGAGTATGTAGAAACTGTCTTTATACAGTCAGATTCCAATCTAATTTCTCTCTTTATTGCTCTGTCTTCTCAAATGTCTGGATTTTTTTCCCCCAGAATACCTGAGACCTGAGTCCTTAATGCTCCCTTGCTTCTAATTATTCTCCATTTGTCTTTTTTCATTAAATCGCTACAGTAACATGGATTTAAAGTGTAGTCTTAGATGCTTTGT
Source organism: Orestias chungarensis (assembly GCA_032876305.1). Classification (NCBI taxonomy): domain Eukaryota; kingdom Metazoa; phylum Chordata; class Actinopteri; order Cyprinodontiformes; family Cyprinodontidae; genus Orestias; species Orestias chungarensis. The sequence goes on from JAVLVB010001089.1 coordinate 1,307,948, forward strand.
ATTTGTAAGTTAAAACATCACCCTTTTTTCCTCAACAACTGCTTTTTACCAATTTTCAATAAAAAACAAAATTGGAATTGCACAACTTGTAGTTGACCTGACCTATTCTCCCAATCTGAACTGTAGATTTCTTCAGCTCCTCCTGAGTTTCTCTTAGGCCACTTTCAGATTTTTGTTAAAAACTATGGAAAACCATCTAATCTTTAATCCAACAGTCTGAATTTGTGCTACTTTGTGACAGCATTTCACAGGAAATCTCAGATAAACTAAATTGACATTTAGGTTGACAGAATCTGAAAGGGTTTAAATACCTTTTCAAGACAGGTTCTGTTTAAACATTTGTTTTGGTATCTCACTTTGGGATACACCCCCAGTGCTGTCCCCCACAAGCTCTATTACATTACGCCGGTCCTGACTGGCCCACAGAATTGACGTCTGCTGTGAAAGGAGGGACATCCTCCCACTATAAATACAGACCTTTCACAGGTGATCCTCAGTCTAACATCTCTTCTCGCTCATATTTCTGCCATCAGGCTCCAATTTCTGACAGCTCCACCCCGTTTCAAGGGGATAATACGGTCATGTGCTCGGGGAGAAAACGCACACGTCCTGCACGTCTCTTCTATAAAAACACGCGATTCGGCTGTTCCAGCAGGAGGAAAGTCTAGACGGCTTTTACTCCAGACATTTTCTCATCCCGAAAAAAAGCGAGGGGCTGCTTCCGATATTAGATCTGCAAGCTCTGTACACATATGTGAAACGATATACATTCAGGATGCTGACTCACATGGCTCAAATATGGTTTGTGTGTTGAGGGGACTGGTTTATGTAGATTTGAAAGACGCTTACTTTCACATCCCTAAATACCCGCCTCACACGAAGTACCTCAGATTTGCATTTCAGAGAAAGATGTACGAATATCTCGTGCTTTGCTTTGGTCTCTCGTTGAGCCCATTCGTGTTTGTGAAATGCACAGAGGCTGCAGTCGCACCTCTGAGGGAAAAAGGAATACGTCTGGCTACGTAAATAAACGACTGGTTGGTGCCAGCTCAGTCTCCATGGGAACTGATGATGCGCGCAGAAATGCTCATATCACATCTGACGGCTCTGGGTTTCACAATAAACTGGGAAAAGAGCATCTTAACCCCAGTACAAAAAATCAGCCAGGTGTGCAAACCCGCCGTTTGCACGTGCGGCCGTCTCAACGCTGCGTGGCGTCGCTCAATTTGAGCCCAACACGCCACGCCTACAGGAAGGTGGGGGTTTCCCAGTCTTGTAGGAGCACTAACCGTCCGTAAAAACTAGAAGTAGCAAACAAACTAAGCAAACAAACTCTACACAGGTCAGGATCTTTAGGACATTGGCTACCGACACAAGATGGCAATATTGAATGATTTTCAGTACACCCATTACACCAAATGGCATAGTGAGACCGCCGGGTGCTTTGAGGATTCTTGACGTGTCCAGAAGACACCGGTGCCGGCGTCAGGAGAGGAAGCAGAAGCAGGGCTGCAGGTCCAGCCTTACGCTGAAGCTAAAACACCAACCACATCGGCCCGCTCTACCGAGCCTTTATCTCACGGCAGATCCATGGTGAATAAAATGGACTACCTACAGCTACAGCTGGCTGAGAATTGCTATGTTTGCCACTGCTGTGTTATAATCATCATTGAAACCTGGCTTCAGACTGTGTGGGCCCCATCGCTCCTCCACCCGCACATTGAATACGGGCTCCTCACAGAGCTGTGTGCTGAGTCCCCTCTTGTACTGCTTCTACACCCACGACTGCAGCCTGGCCCATGACAACAGCCTCATCGACAAATTTGCTGACAACACCACCGTGGTTGGACTTATCTCAGGCGGAGAGGATGCAGCTTACAGAGAGAAGGTCCTGAAGTTGACATTTTGGTGTTCACAGAATAACCTTGCACTAAGCACTATGAAAATAAAGGAGATCGTTGTCAACTTCACGAAAAACAGGACCGACCCAGCACCTGTTTGCATCAATGACGAGCAGGTGGAGAGGGTCCACACCTTCATGTTCCTTGGTGTCCTCATCTCTGCTGATCTCTCGTTGTCGGAGAATGTGACAGCTGTTATCAAGAGAGCTTAACAGCGACTTCACTTGATGAGGGTCCTCAGGAAGTACAACCTGGACGCTAACCTGCTGCTGACCTTCTACCGCTAATCCATCGAGAACCTGCTGACATACTGCATCAAAGTATGGTACGGCAGCTGCACTGAGCCAGACATGGCGAGGCTTCAGAGGGTAGTCAAAGCAGCACAAAGAATAATCGGCTGCCCCTTCCCCACCCTGGCGGACATCTACATCTCCCCCTGCATCAATAGAACGAGGAACATCATCAAGAACAGCGCACACCCTGGCAGGGGCTACAGGTGCATTAAGGCCAGAACAAATAGACTCAAAAACAGTTTCTTTACCAAAGCAGTCACCACCCTGAACTCAACTGGACTCTAACTGTGCAACTGTGGGGGATGAACAGGGGTGCAGATCTGCTATTGACGGGCAATCCCTGGTACAAGGAGTGGAAACTCCACAACAAGGATTTAACCCAAATATGGTGGCGGTACGGCCGAGCGGAAGTCGACCTTTTCCCATCGAATGAGAACACTCAATGTTCGAGGTTTTTCTCGCTGACAGAAGGCGCTCCGCTTGGGTATTTCATCCGGAGCGCGTGGCTCTATGGGCTTGGCCTGTGAGAGAATGAAAAGTGCTCTCATTTAAAACGGCTTTATTGGTTGCCCTGGTTTCAGCCAAACGAGTGAGCGACTTTGAAGCTTTTTCAGTGAACCTGTCCTACATGCAGTGTCTCGGGGATGATTGGAAGGTTTTACTACAACCTAACCCTGCTTTCATAAAGAATGTTTTTAACACGGGCCTGCCTTCCCATCCCCTTGAGTTAACAGCTTTCTATGCGCCACCATTGTCCTCCAGGGAGCATGAACGGCTACACATACTCTGCCCTGTGCGAGCTGTGCGGATCTATGTGGAGAACACAGCATGGTTTCGCAAGTCGGAACAGCTGTTTGTTTCATGGGCGGCGCCAAATAAAGGGAAGCCTGTAATGAAGGAACGCCTTTCCCATTGGATAGTCGGGGCTATTACTATGGCTTATGAGGCCAGAGGCCTGAAGCCACTTGCAGGTCTGCGGGCTCATTCCACTCGTGGCATAGCGTTATCTTGGGCTCTATTTCAAGGTTTACCTGTGGAGGACACATGTGATGCTGCCAGCCGGGTAACCCCTCACACCTTCACTATGTTCTATAGTCTGGATGTTACGGCACCCACTCTGGCTCATACAGTTCTCACTGTGGGCTCCAGTCGGGAATAAATGCAGGATGTATGTGGTCTTCGAGTAAGCTTATCTGGCAGCCAAATACCATAGTGAGATACCAAAACGAATGTCGAAAGACAACTTTGGGTTAAGGAATTAACCTTGGTTCTCTTAAACATGAGTGACTCACTAGATCACCCTCCTTGCCTGGAGCGAGGAGGGAGTTAGCTTACAAGACTGATGATCACCTGCGTGAAGTCTGTATTTATGGTGGGAGGATGCCCCTCTTCCCACAGCAGACGTTATTCCTGTGGATCAGTCAGGACGGTGTAATGTAATAGAGCTTCTGGGGGACAGCGCTGGGGGCGTGTCCCATAGTGAGATACCTCACTCATGTTTCAGAAAATTGAGGTTAATTTCTCAATTTAGATTGAATAGGTTGTTCTTAGGTTGAATTAATGCATGTATAAGTAAAAACAAGAACTAGACCTAAAGGTTTGAAAACATGGCTTTTGGTTTCTCATTATAAAAAAAACAAAACATAAATGACTGCTTCTTCAGTGTGAAGCTCATCTAGAAAGCTTGAGGAGATGAGCAGATTATACATTTAAGTGCACGGGTAGGTATTGAGCTACATATATGAGAATGTTGGGCTTTCTATAATTTCAGTGAACTGGGCTTTATGTGTGAGGCATTTTTATTCATTATTCAAGACGGTTAAAGAAAGCGAATATAATTAAAAATGAAATCCTAGGTTTTAACCCTCATTATTCTTGATTAATATTATATCTAGAAATCTACTGAAATACAGATAAATATCACTCTAATACACGTAAAACAGTTCACTATATAGTTGCTGTAGTTTATTGTATCCTGTGCCATCCTGCTAAGCATACAGATAACATACAGTATTCCTGCAGTGTGTTTGTACCCCCGGGTGGATTGGAGAGTTTTGCCAGCATGTAGGCAATGCCTGCTTGATTCAACCAGACAGCTGTTTAAATGGAGGCAGATGCATTTCCACCAGTCAGCTATCATCTCCTCCCGAGTTCTACTGCAAATGTCCCACTGCTTTCACAGGTGAGATACCTTGGCTTCATCACTTTTTTATCATGTTTGTTTTTCTCTGCATCTCAATGTTGGAAAAATATCGTCTAAATGTATGTATAAAAACTCCTGTATAAATGGATGGTTATAAGATAGGAAATTCTATGGTGCAAAGTAATTTTGAATTGTAATAGTTTATATTATAGAGCATTGCATAAGTAATAAAAAATGCACTCCAAAGGTCTACTGTTTTTCACCTTAACTGTTTATAAAATCATTTAACTTAATAGACGTGAATTCAGTTAAAGTGTTAATAGGCAGGGTGTAAAGTAAATAAGCACCCATAGCCAGGTATCTTATTCTATTTCGACCTGGATCCAAATTTTATTTTACCTCTAATACAATCTCACTTATAGGAATTCCATGATATGCACATTGGTGTTGGCACACATAGCATTAATTGATGGTTATCGTTTCTTGAGGCTAGGTGGAAAGATTTTGGGTCTCAGGGCTTTGTGTCAAGGCCAGATCTGCCCCAGCACTGCCTTTGTGCTTGCTGTTAGAGGCCCTCGGGGGTTGTGCACTCTGCTGCTGCATGGTTATCCCAGGACTCTTGTCTTCTCTTCTTTGCAGAGGGTGCAAAAGTACTCTCTAACACATGACTTGGGTTCTGGTAACAGGACTGTGGTTTTTATTATACTTTGAAAAGGACCAATTTGCCAAAAAACATAAAATGCATTAGTAGATGATTGCATTTTCAATTTCATTCAATTGACGCAGCTTCTTCATTGTAGAATATTGAGTAAGAGTTAGTGTGCCTTTCTTCATAAACACGTTTTGTTTGTATTTTTTATATACAATTTATACTAATTATGATTTGCTTAACATATTGGTTAGAGATTTGCAATATTTTGAAAAAAATTTAAACTGGAGTATAAAAACAGCATGTATGTGTCAGCAGCAGGGTGCAAGTTTTCTTAATAAAAAAATAGCATCAAAATAGATTTCACAGGTTGTAAAATAATGAAGTTCAATTTATATATTGCAACTCTTAGATAATCTCATACACTTTCGTGAGTGACAGTTATGTCAGGTTAGGTTATTCTGTAATGATAGAATACAACTGTTCATAAAAAAGAGACTATTGGATTGTGTTAATTTAGTAGTACCTAAACATGTATACCTAGTTTACATTGTATTTATACAATTTAAATTGTATGTAAATATGAATAGGAATTCATGTGTTGGAGATTCATGAGGATTTTAGAAAAAAGTTTTTTTTTCTTGCATTCAACTTTATAGGTAATAGGTGTTTCTCAAACACAGGTACAATTGTTCTTATGTTATGTGCCTTCATACAGAGATTGTGGTTAAAGGCCATTTAAAATTGCTTTACATTTTCTTTCATTCAACATCTATATTTAACAAAGTATGTGTTACATATACTAGAGAAAAATATACATTTACATGGTTTTTAAATCTAGCTGAGTACTGCCTAAACAAGTCAGTAATTTTTCTCCATCTATTCAGTGCTCTCACCCAATGGCAAGTAGCGTGCTTCACAACCAATAAACCTAAATACTGACACACTCAGCTGTCAATCACATAAACCCTCACATAGCACTACAGGAGCAACTTTTAAAAAAAAAATCTTTTTTGTTCAAAGCTGGAATCTGTTGCCGTTTCTGTAATGGAAAATTGCCTCCTGCACCATGGCAGTTCTTAGTGACTGATATAATTCATCATTTTGTAGCATCTAGTGATTTCAGCTTTGGTATTTTAAACCATGCAGCACAGAAAAGCCAAAAAATGAAAACCCGCCCCTAACCCCCCTCTTCCATCACCACCACAAGATCACCACCTTCATGTATTTCATCAGTGAACATAGCTTAGTGTGCATTACTCTGTCTCAATCAGCTTAATTAGCTTTACTTCAACAATAACTGAACGCATGAATTTAGCTAATTATTTTATTAATTAGTCGTTTCCCTTGGTGTTATTTTCAGTATTGTTTCATAAAACATTTTCAGTTTTTTTTGTTTTGAAAATGATAGCTAAGCAATCTAAATCAGATCATTGAATTACAAAATGTATTGGAATTAAAATGATATACAAATGATTAAAAATTGTTAACCAAGTAATAATAAAACACGTGTAAATGCTAGTTTATGACTTCACTGGGTTGAGGTTTTTTTTTTATATTAGGGGTGCTGCATGTGTTTGCATTCACCAGGTGCTTGCATTTGGGTTGGGTGCTTGCACTAAGTGCGAGCCTCTAGCCAGGGAGTTATTGCCCAGTGAGTGGATCCTGTCCTGGAGTTGGATCTGGGGGTTGGATGTGGTTATGGTCTGCTCTTTGGATTTTGCTCTGTGCAGTGTTTGGGGGTGTTGTTGTGCAGGGCCATTACTTTCCTTGTGTCTCATGCTATGTGGTGGCTGTGGAAGAAAGTGGAGAGCGTTTGGAGGGGGTGTAGTGTGTGGACCTTGGACTTTAGGGTTGTGACCTTGCCTGCCTTTTGAGGCTTGAGCTCTGTTTTGGGGATGTTCCCCTATTTCTGGGAAACTCCTTGGCATCTGTGTTCAGGGAAATTTGGCTGGTGTGTGTGTGCTTGTTGTGGCACGGAATAGGGCCAGGTTTGGGTATGGGCTGGGGTTGTTTGGTTGGTGCCTGGTTCCTACTGACTCCATAATTCCGCAAATTTGGCTGGTCTGCAATTCTGCACTCAATAATAAAGGTAACCACCTCCTGCTTCAGGGAACATGTTGACCCTCTGGGTTTTCACCTGGACCTGGAAATAAATAGTTTTTTCAGGGATTGTGCGTGGGCGTTTGTGAGTATAAGTGGGTGTGTTTATTTATGTGTGTGCAAGAGGGTGGGAAAATGTGACTGTGTGTGCCTTTCAGGTTGCACATTTGGCTAAAACAACCCCCTGGACCCATTAGGGTTCCCTACTAATTTATTTTACCCCCATCACACTCGCTGTTGCTGTTGGGTGCCTCTGGCTGCTGATGTGTTGGTTTTTCATGGTGTACAGCGGTTGCTCTTTTGGATTTCATGCCTCACCAACTCGACCCAAGGAAAAGTTAACAGAAATACAGGCTTTAAACAGTCTCTGTGCAATGAATCTGTATAACGTGTTTCATTGTGTGAATTAAGTTAGATAAAAAGAAAACTTTTCAATAATACTCTAATTTATTGTATTTAACAGTGCAATGACAGCATGTGCAAGATGTGATACCAATTGTTTGAAAATATTGTAAATTGGACTCTTAGAAGATTTGTCAATTTGGACTGACAGAGCTGTTTTTTGATTTATTTATAAAATAAATTTTTAGAAAAGTCTATAAAATTTTCAAAAAGTTCAGAAGGTTACAACTTCAAACATATAAAACAAAATAGAGCCCACATACTCAAATAGCGGCCCGCGGGCCTTTTGTGGCCCTTTGGGTATCTATTAATGGCCCACGAGCTGTTTTGGAGGGGTTGCCTCCATGGCAACGATAAACAGATAGCAGCCCTCCCAAACTTGAGACAGTCACTCTCAGCAGCTGCCACACGTTTATCGACCGGAGCAGTAATGGCATGCTCGAAATTTGCTCCAAAAAGAAAACCGGACAGCGAAAACTGCCAGTTCCAACCAGAATGGACAGAAAGTGCACATCCTTACAATGTTCGGCTCCACATACGTACAGATTTGAATCTGCGTTCTCAAATATGAACATAGTTAAAAATCAGTACTGGAGTCGCCAAACCAACGAGCACATGCAGCAGTGTGTCTCCCTGGCAATCAAGCCATTTAAGCCCAGGTTTGAAACATTGGCTAAAGAAACATGAGGCTATTTCTCCCAATAAAGGAGACATGTGAGAAATGTGAAATAGTTCTTGAAATGCAGTTTGTTAAACAAAGCACAAGAAATGGGCTGCCTGAAGGCTATTTTTTTGGATCTTGAACACGGTTATGTTTGGTTTTATTTAGTTATTTATTTTAATATATGCCCAGATTAAAGTTATATTTTTATTTTAGGTAATATTTTTGTTTTTAATAAAAAGGAAATGTTATGTTATAAAATATTTAATAAATGTTATACATATGTTATATTGTTACACGGTCCCAATAAATGGCCCCTTGAGTCACTGGAAAAAAAAAGTGGCCCCTCATAATTTCTATTTGAGTACCCCTGACTTAGAGACTTTTAGAATTAATAATGATGGCTCTTGGACAACATTTTGGTAAAACTAGATAGATCTAGATAACAACAGATTTAAGTTCCTTTAAGCTATGCTAAAAATATATATACATATATATATTTATTTGGTAATGCTTGCTTGCATATTTTTGGTTTTGTTGCAATAGTAAATTGTACTTACTTACTATTACATGCAGGTAGAAATAGGATTAAAGCGTTAGAACAACAGGTCCCCTTGACTCTATGATTTACTACATAAACAATGTTTTTTTTTCTTACCACAATAACTTTTTGTTATGAAATATAGCCTAATTGTTTTTTGAAGATTAACTTCTATTCAGTTTATTTTTCTGGCTATATAAAGACAAATAATTCTGATTAGTAGACACAGTGATAAAATATTAATGTATCTGTTTGCATAATGTTTAAACTTCTTTTTCCAGGAACAAGGTGTGAGACCGAGATCAACGAGTGCGTATCCAGCCCATGTCAGCACAATGGCACATGCTCTGATCTACTTGGAGACTATATATGCCAATGCCCTACAGGTATGCTGAGCTATCTTCAAATTAGAATGTTACCATACCATTTAGAGTATATTAGTTTTGGCAGCAGGCATATTTGTGGAGCTTTTAAACATGTGTGCTGTTGATTTGGGCTAAGATCCTAATTAGGGCCCTTCTGGCTGTCAGCTTTGCGATCAGTGACTCAAGCAGAGGTGGAATTGGGACAATAAATGATTTATTGAAGGGATGAATGATGAACATACACTGAAACAAAGGTAATAAGGAACGGAACAGGGGAACATGGAACGTAAACAAACGGATGATTGAAGCAGAACACGGAAACTACAGAACGTGAAAAGAAAAAAATCAATAAACATAAATGAACAAGCGAAATGACACAGGATGGAAAATAAAGGTAATACACAAACTAATAAACAATGAGCGACGTGAGGTAACCGGGGAAAACGAAGAAACAAAAACAACGAAGAAATAAACTACTGAAGTAAATACCAAGGAGGGGCCTGAGGAATACCTGAAACACATGAAACTAATTATTATAAAATAATCTAAGAGGGGAGGAGAGGAAAAAGCGGAGGAGTGAGAGAGAACCAGCACAGAGAACCAGCAAGCAACAGGGAAAAAGGCTTACAAGGACATAGCATGAGATGGAGCTGAGAGAAGGGAGGAGAACAGACGATCCAGCTGTGTGTCAATGAGTGAATGTGGCTTAAGTATTGAGGAACTGGGGGTGGAGTGGTGGAGAAGATGATTAGATTATTGAGAACAGATGTGAATGATGATGATGAGAAAACAGATGAGGGAACACACAAACGTATACACACACAGGGAGAAAGAGAGGACGGAGGAAAGAACTAGAGAACACAAAACAAAAACAAAGACTCAACCAAACTAGAGAGTAACCTAAAGAAAACATTAACTAATAATATAATTAATAATAAATCAAGACTGCTATAAAGAACAGAACCAAACCAAAAAACAAAGATCATGATACCAACTGTATACTGAGAGCCAGACGTGACACGTTTTTGCCCGCAGGGTCCTTAAGTGTAACACAACTTCCATAAAGAAGTGAGCCTAGAGGCCCATTTGATATATATTAGTTATGTCTGTTACTTGCATCCTATTTAGTTTTTGTCTTTTTTCAGAATAAGTTCATAAAATGCATTTTATGCTATTACAAAATACATAAATAGATAAATATAAAGCACTTAAATTATTTAAGTTTAGTTTATTCTTCATCCAGATAAATTTGTCAACTACTGTTCAAGGATATGATTTTTAGGGAGAGGTTTGATCTCAATTTCCAGAGCTGGTGTAACAGCAGCAGTTTGAAGGGATCCACGGACTGATAAGAGTATCTTATGTATTCAGCAGAATAGTAGGGAAAGGACAAAGGTGACCAATGGGTTTAATCTTATTAATAATAGCTGTTACTTCCTTTTGAGACACTGATATGAAGCAATAAAGAACTTAAGGAGACTGAACCTGGGAAATGATAATTGTTTTGGGAAACTGACAAGTTTGTCTGCACAGACTAGATTATGTGAAGAGTTTAGTGTGGAAAAAGTCCCCAAAATTGTTGCACTGCTCTTGAGTTTCTGTAAGTCAAGACGTTTAAGGTAAAGGGGGTAGTTTACTATAAAAAAGAGCTGTTTGGAGTTCCTAGTTGCCCTTGACGTGTCCATATCTGTATTAAGACTGAAAGACGGCTTATGATTGAAGTGTACTTGAATGGCCAATATCATTCATGGTTGTGCAGAGTTGATTGGGGACTTCTAATTGTTGTCCAGTTCCATTAAGGAATAAATATGTTTATGGAATTGTGTTTTTTCAACAGTACAACCATAAGAATACAGATATAACCTTAGCATTTTGATCTGGTTGTCCACTGCAATCGGGAAAAACAGCATGTCAGGGTTTTACATGAGGAAAAGTATAAAAGAATGTGCTGAGTTAAAAGATACAGCTTGGACAGCATGTACACTGGCTGAAAAAAAAAAAATCATAGCTGCAGGGAATTTTGAGTTTCCAGTTCACTTACCTGCCATGTCTACAACTTTTTTCAAAAACATTACATGGAGAGAACTTTGCTGACACAAATACAACTGCCATGTCTGCATGGAAAACTGCCATACCCAATTGCGTACGACTTTCTAAAATTATAGTGATTTAAATGAAAATGTAAGTATTTGAAAATAAGTATATCTTTACATGTTATTTTTCAATGGTTACAAAAATGTCAAATTAACCCTCTGGAGTCCATTGACGAGCAGGTGCGAAAATAATGTCGCCGACTAAATATGGTGTAGCAGCAAAAATGCAGCATCGATGAGTCGCTGTTTCAACTTGTATATAAAGTAGGGACCTCAAGCTATACACCAGTTTTTAAATTGTGTTGATAGACCATCTCATAAACACCGGAAAAATTAGCTTTTCACAGACAAAAAAACAATAAATAAAAACAAAACAACAACACAACAAACCCCCTGTCCTATTGGTGGAAAGATGAACCGCGTTAATCAATCAAAAATCATAATCGCAAACTGGGGCATTTGGTCGCTACGGGACGAGGGAAATTTCTGGCCTTTGACGCGACTGCGGTGACAGAGAGAGAGACAGAGACAGCGATACTAAGTCCTGAGATTTCAGTGATCTGTGATATTTTATGTATTTTGAGAGTTTAGTTTGTGTGTGGTCGTCTAGTTCAGTGTCTTGGGTTAAAGTTTGGTTGGTTTTGTGAGATAAAACAATGAGGCGATCGCTGAGTTTGGCGCGAGCAGTGGAGCTCTTCTTCGGGCTGGAGGCAGCTGAGGAAAACGGGGCGGAGTGCTAGTCGGAGCCAGAAAGCGGTGACTGTTACAACTAAGGGGACGATGAGTGGTTTTTATTGGAGGAGGAGCGAGAGGAGCCTCCGACAAGTTAGAGATCCGCCCAGAGGACGGGCCGCGACGGCGGGAAACGCCCACCAGGTCGTGATCTCCTCTGGCTCAAGCAGCAGAGCCAAGCATAAACTCTGAGACATTGCCTGCATTTTATTGAGATAGTGTTAAATTACTTTGTTGTGTGATGAGAGTCAACATAAGGTTTGAAAGTAACAATTATTTAAAGTTTTAAAATTGGTTTGTTAAAAATATTTGTGAGACATTACATTGTTTTGTAAGTAGCTGTAAAAAAAACGCCTGAGGAAATGCCAGCATTTTATGCAAAAAAAAGTCATAAATTACTTTGTTCTGTGAAAGATTGTATGCTAGTTTTGAAATTTACAAATTATATTATATTGTATGTTGTGAAAATGTTTTGTTAAACATTTGTGGTTTTTACTCGGATTTTATGTTTTTTGAGTGATTTTAGGTCAACCGTGTTAATATGGTATATGGTTTTTTTGGATCACAAAATTCAGAACTCATAACAATGATTGTCAACAGCATCAGTCTTGCCTAAAGAATAGGAAATTTTCTGTGTCAACTGGTATTTTCCTTTCAGATTGAACATTAGGTGCATGTAGGGTACTCTTGGGTTAAATCTTGGGTTCCTCTTATTTAGTATTCTCGTAATCCTGTTAGTTCAGATTATAACAAGTAATAAGATTATTTCCGATAACTATGCAGATGATGCACTGTTTTATATTTCAGATGTTTAGAACTAATCAATGTTTGGATGTGCAATACATTTTTCTTTTAGCTAAAAGAAACAAACTTAAGGTATTAAGTTGTTAACCTAAATAATCAAGAGTCAGCATTCAGCGTCAGCCATTAACAGCTTGGAGGTTTTTATCAGGCCTGAAATCTGGATGTACTGATGTACCAGAACCTCCAGAGACAAATAAAGTTAATCGCAAAGTCAGCCTTCTACTGTATGACCTGACATTACCAGGAATAAAGGACATATATCGTTGCAGCTCAATATTTAAAATAATCCCTCTTTTCTGGCATAAACAGTAATAGGAAAATAAGGGTTTAATTCATTGCTTTTGTCAATATTCTCCACTAACAAATAATATATTTATTCATTATAGGTACAACTCAACTTTTAACAAGCATTCTATCCCATTAAATATGTATTTAATCACCTTTTATATACTAGTTAGATATAATTGCACCTGTGTGATTTTCATTTTTTTTCTTACCAAACTCCAACTGTCCTCAGTTGAAAACTATCTTCAAACCATAAAACAGACATTAACATAAGCAGTTCCCTTCCTTGGAGTAGCTTTTTTGAGCTTCCTCTGAAACTGTTTTAGCAACCTACCATAATCCCTAATCACGAATCCTTGACTCCCTGAGCAAACTGGAACCATGTGTGGCCATGGTGAGAAAATTCTACCTCGGTCTTCCAGAGTTGGTACTAAATCGAATCTCTTATCTTGGAAAACGTAAGCTCCTGTCCCTATGCCTCATCTACAGACTCTCAGAGTAGAGTCAACTCTGTGATTTAAAATGTTGTTCTTTGGAGTGCTGCTCTGTATGACAGTACAAGGACTTGTTACAAAGCATGGGTGGAATCATAATATGCTTTGCTTCTGAATAAAAGTAGGTTTATTGCTTGAATGAAAATAAGTCACATAAAACTTTATTTCAACAGGTCTTAAAAATTTTTAAAAAATAATTAATTTCCCGATTAAAAAAAACAATCAAATGCATATATAATATAGATTTATGACATACATAAAAATATATTTAACTATTTCATTTGGATTTGTATGGCTTAGATGTGATTGAAATACAATTTAAATTAGAATTGTGTTTTAGATTTTAATACAGAACTGTTAAGCGGACAAGATCTTGGGTGGCAGCAGGCAACTATGTGTCTATTCCTAAATCTCTTACATGGCTATTATATGTTCGTAATTTTCTTGATCTACATGTGTTTATATCACACCTTTTACTTAAACTCAACTTAAAATGTATTTGTACTGCCTACATTTGCATTGTTTCAGCCCAAGCTCTTGGGATATCACAAACACAAGAAGTTGTAAGCCACTGGTTATTGGTTCCACAATCTCAGTTGCATGATATGAAAGCCTCAAACATCCTGTTATAACTGCATGATTTGAAATAACAAAGCCATGTAAAATATAGGCTTTGTGGTTGTGTGTTTTTTGAGGCGTTAACATTTCATAGACACAATTGGTTTTGAGCCGTTTTAACGGCAATTTCTGCTATTTCTCTAAAGAATTTCACTTTTTTTTTTGTGACATGATGGTGATAATGTCATGGTGAATGCTTTTTCTTCATGCATCTGGGCTGGGGTGGGTTTCCATATTTAATGGAACAATTAATTATGAATGAAAACACTAAATTCTAAAGAAAAATGCCGGGACATCTGTTTGTAAAGTGAAACTTAAGAAAAAGTAGGTCATGTAGCAAAACAACAACCTGAGCCCTGTGCTTTATATTATAGTATACAATCTCTTCATCTCTTTAAATAACTGGGCTCTATTATATTGATGTTTAATTTTAGAGGAATAAAATCAGTTGTAACACCTAAGAGTAACAAAAAACGCTTAAAGGTGAAAAAAGAGAAAAACGTGCTCAACACTAGTGTTTCAATATTTAATTGGAAGATAAATTGAAGCAAGTTACAAATTCAGTGAGGCACCGTGGAGATGGTTTAAAATGGGGCCAATCCTCCTCAGTTGCACCAGTTTTGGCCTTGTTTATTAAATATAAGAGTAGGCCTGGTGCATCAGCATGAATTAAAGATGGTTAGTGGTACTGATTTCAGATCTATTTTTGCTTGAAAAGTATTGCATGCATGAAGAGTTCTTGTTGTTTTTTTTACCGTTATTTTGCAGGTTACCAGGGAAAGAATTGTGAAATTGACATAGATGCATGTTTACTGCTGGACACTGCATGTGAATCGCCAACACAGTGTTTGGATCTTTCTCAAGGCCTTGAATACACATGCCGTATGCCCTGCCCTACAAACCTTCAAGTAGGTACCTCTAAAACCAGATATGTACATATACAATATAATTTTTTTCTTTTTGTTTTCATATGTCAGATTTTAATTCAGAGTACAGATTCACTGTTTTTTGAGGAGGCATTTTTCTAGTTAGGATTACCAAAATGTATGCATGTATGAAAAAAAACCACGTTTTTTTCTGTTACCTTCTTTTTATAAATTGACATACTGTACATTGCTTTGGCAATCTGTACCTTTTTTAAGAGAAATATATTGTTGCAATGATAGCAATCATACAGATGTAATACTTTCCTTGAGATAACAGTAAGACCATAAAATAAATTTAAAAAAAAATTATATGTATCCAATATATTTGGTATTGTTAATTTAAGTCTTTTAACTATGTCAATGGTTAAGAATTATCCAAATCTGCAATCAAAGGCTGTGTTTACAGCCGTTAATTGCAGATATGGATATTTACATTAGGAAATATCTGTAATATCTTTATAAATTGAAACGTTAAAACACAAGCATAACCTTAACCTTTAAGTCCAATTACATAACTCTTGATAATTTTTACACATAATGTATCTTTCAATTTTTAATGAACACAGTGCTACATTTTTGCATGTTTACAGTTGTGTATTTTTATGCAACTTTAAAGGAAGACAAAGCTTCTCTTGTGTAATTGTCAGAATCTTTGCATTCAATCTGCATAATGGAGGGAGGTTTATAGGAATACTTTCTACTAATATGAATAAGTGACACAGAATATTGACAGCATCTAAATTTTGCATGCAGTAGAAACTAAACTGACCATTTGCTCCCTAGCAACACTTGCATTGGCCCTTATACAGGGATCGACTTGATGTCTGTGTTATATCATGTCACTTAAGGCACATTTTTCTTTGCCCTTTTGTTTCCCCTGTCCATAAATGCAGCTTCTAACCTTGTGTCTGCTGTGTTACAAGTACCTCTCAGGAGTTTTAGCTCTCAATCACCATTGATCTTGTCTTTTAGGACATGATGTAGATGCCAACAGGAATACAGAGTAAAGCCGTATATAAAGCAGAAATCAGTATTCATGACCATGTCATGTGGCTGTAATGAAGCTCATTTTCACTGAGCCAGGAGCTGGAAATTATTAGGTTTTTCTTTGTGAAAATAGCTATATTTCTGACCAGAATGAGCTCAGTTTAATCTGTGACATAGAAAAGCTTTCATTTCCATGTATGATTTAATGACACATGTGCTTGACTAATTCATCCTTTATCAACAGCCGTGTGCCAACGAAGGCCGCTGTGTGCTTAATAATAACAGTAGCTACATGTGCATTTGTGCACGTGGCTGGTCCGGTCAGAACTGCCATATAAATGTCAATGACTGTATCCAACACTGGTGTCAAAATGGAGCCACTTGTGTGGACGAGATTGATGGTTACAGGTAAGTTTTCAAGTCTTGATTGTCTTCGGGCCATTCTGGCACCAGAATGTCAATGATTTTAAAAGCTGT
This sequence comes from Orestias chungarensis, assembly GCA_032876305.1. Taxonomy (NCBI): domain Eukaryota; kingdom Metazoa; phylum Chordata; class Actinopteri; order Cyprinodontiformes; family Cyprinodontidae; genus Orestias; species Orestias chungarensis. Next base: position 1,324,422 of record JAVLVB010001089.1, read on the forward strand.
GACATTTATTGCACTCCCTTTAAGGTCAAAAGAAGGCTTCTTACTTTCTCTGCTATTAAGAAATTCTCTTTAATCTGTTGCCAGCTGCCTTTGTCCCATCGGATACACAGGGGTCTATTGTGAGCAGGACATTGATTACTGTGCCAACAGTCACTGCTCTGAACATGGTGTTTGCTTGGACCAGCAGTATAACTTCACTTGCCACTGCTTGCTGGGATATGAGGGGCCGCTGTGTGATGTGGAAGCAAATGAGTGCAACAGCATCCCCTGCTCTAACGGCGCCACCTGTGTGGACCTAATCAGTGATTATCGTTGCCATTGTCCCCCGGGGTTTGAGGGTATGAGACCACCTGATATAAATCTGAGCCCACTTTGGAGCTATTATTAAACCTGGTAGCTGAAGTGTCAGGCTTTAGATTGGAGCATATTGTAGTTAAAAGCTAAGTAACTTTGAGCTTTAAATTTTGTTAGCGAAATCATTAATCTGTTTCATATCAAGCTTTTGCCTCGAGGATACAAAATCTGGAGTTGCAACATTTATGCATATATACATTCGTTTTAACTTCATAAATACATAATAACTGAACTGCATTTTGATTCATTATGATCACAGTTGATCAGCTGTTAACACTCAGTCCTTTTTGTGAGGATTTGTGTTATCATAAACTCTGTAAATGTTGTAGCTACTGATGCTCCAGAACCACGTTTATTTCATTTCCAGAGCAGCCAGAAAGAAAGATATTTTTCTAAAGCAGCTGTTAGATATATTTCCTTGATCAAAAAATAGAGATTATTAACATATTTGCCTTGTATTTCTGCAGGAAAAACATGCTCTATGAATGTAAATGATTGCTGGTCGCAGCCTTGTCTAAATGGAGGCTCATGTATGGATCTGATAAATGACTACATTTGTCACTGTCCTCTTGGTAAGTTGCATGCACTTGTGTAGTATAGAGGATGTTTACAAAAATACGTTGCTATTAATTATTGCTGGCTGTACCTCGGGAATACATGAGAGTTTTACTGCTGTTACAAATTGTTTGTTTTGGTTGATGGTGTTTCATGTTTTGGCAAGAATGCGATTCCAAATATAGCCAGGAAACAATGAATCGTTTATGCTGGTCTTTTCAGTTTGAATGTAGGCTTTTAGCAGAGCTCCATGTAAGGAAAATATAAAAAATAAATCTTCATTATAGAGTACCTATATGAAAAAAACTCTTACAATAAAGGTTAAAAATGAATGTCCATGTTTATCGTTTCTTTGGAACACTGTCTCCAGACACGGTCTATATGTGGGCCATGACAAAGGGTGGTGTAACTTTTCTTTGTGCTCTCATTTTTTCTATTGCAACCTGCCAATAAAAGGTACTCAATCCCTACTCAATTGGACATGTTATGCTGCAACACCCAACCCATATGCAACATCACATTAGTTGCATACAGCAACAAACAGAATTGACAAAGATAAAATAAATTTATTCTCGAAGGGGATAGTTGGTTTTATTTTGAATATTTCTTTTAGTTATAGATGTCATGCATATTGTAATAATATTAATAATAACAGGAAGCTTACTTTTTCTTTTTTATCACATAGATGTTTTTAGTTTGGCTCTCACAACACATAAAATGCATCCCAGGCCCCAGTAAATCTACTTTTAGTATTTTTCCGCCTCTTGTTTTGATTTTATTATGGCAGAAACAGAACACGGATGTGTGAGCAAAGCTCCCATTACTGTTTTAATTTCAGTGACAGATTTATAAACAGGTGTTTTTGATCTCCTTTGTCCTTTTCAGAAATCCAATTAGATAAATGCTCTGCCAGGTTTACATGCTTCTCCCTGCAAAGAACACACAGCCACACACACATGTTTTGTTTTTTCTATCCTTGTGGGGACTGTCCATTTATCTGTCATGAATCTGTATAACTTAACCCTGACCCTAAATCTAACCATTGCCAGTAAATGCATATCTTGACTTTGATGTGTAGAGAAGTACCGTGTTTTGGACTAATAGTACTCATATTTGGATGTAAGAATAGAGACGTAATGAAACTTCATTTAAATTTGATTCGAATTTGAAATCAAACCTTCTATCCAAAAGCCAAACCAAAAAGATAATATAGTTAAAAGTAATTTTAACTTCCCTGGTCGCCTAACAAGGAGGGCTTCTTTTTTGCTCTAGGATAGTTTCTTCACGGCAGGGATGCAACAATTATCGAAAACAATTCGTACAGATTTTGGACCCCATTGTCATGATTGGATTATTCATTAAGTGGAGAATTGTTGGCTTCACATCTACAGTCCCACAGTCCGCAACATCCAAGGTTCTCAAAGGAAATCTGATAACTATTAAGATGTATGAGATGATTTTAACTTTGCAACATGACTCATTATCCTGGTTGAAGTAGCAATTAGTGTCATGTTTTGTTTTAAGTTACGGAACACATGCAGAACACTCACAGGAGACAATAAATCAGTTAAGTATTTTATTTATTAATGATCTGTGGTGTAATCCAGGAGGCTGTATAGGTGCAACAGCACACCGGGGAACCGGGAACTCTGAGGGAAACACAAATGGTTAGTCTGGATAAAAAATATGTGATGAAAATGAGGTGGAGGGAAACAGCTTACTTTTGTAGACTCAAGAGGAAGCCAGTGGGAGGTGAATGTTATTACGGGGTTCAGGCAGATGCAGTTTATGCGGCCGGAATCCAAGACTTGAAGGTTTGGACTGACTGCGTACGTGAAGAAAAGAGTACCAGTCTGGAGGATCCAGTCCAAGTGGGTTATGGGTTAAGATGATGCCGGCTTCGTGGCTGGTTTGCACTAGGAGGAAAACACAAAATATAACTCAGGAGCTCACGGTAAATAATTTCCACTAGGGACATCTAAAAAGGGCTTAATGTTTTACCAGCGAACTGGTTAACAATCAGGCAAAGATAGACTGGCACACTTTATACTTTTGTTGATGACATGGAACACAGGTGCATGTGATCACGCACCTCTGGGTGATGAACCCTCAGGCATGGCAGCTTGCAGCATCAGGATCCCTGCATGCCCCCTCAGGAGGAACCCAGGACTGTAGGAGGAGAACAAACTGCAACATAGACCCAGAACCCCATTTCCCTTGACAATAAGTATATGGACACAGTGTTTCCATAAGCGGATTATTATGTATTTATTTGTTATTTCTCTCTTTAAGACTATTGCCTGTAAACTGAAGATAGGATCTGCAGATTTTCATTTTATAAACTCCATGTGGCACCAAGAATTATATGTTTAAAGTCATTTTTAGCCTCATTTCGCCATTCTCTTATTTCAGCATGAACTCCTCTCCTTATCTTTGCTATATGGTGTGGGTACAAGCATGTTGTTTTTAGTGTGAACAAATCACAGGAGATGACTTTAGATTTAAATTGATACAGAGTTAGGTCAGGCACTATTTCCATCATGGGATAGTTTATGGATGTGTTACAGGAGCATTAGTACACCGTTTAGCTGGACAACAGACTGAACTGGAGACGCAAAGTAAAATTGTTTTCAAGAAAAGGAACGAGCAGACGAGACTGATGACCTTGAGGAAGCTTCAGTGTTTACAGCAACATGTTGAACATCTCTTGTATGTCTGTTGGAGAGAGTAATCTCCGTTACTATCATTTGTTGACGGATGGATGCATCAGAGCTGCAGACTTAAAAAGGATATATAACTTGATATAGAAGGCAAGTTCTGTTCAGGAGACTGGTATAGTGGGGCAAAGCAAGTCACAAACATTATGGGCAATGCTGAAGTTCATCTTCATTAGAGTGTGATTCTTCTGGTTTACTGCAATAGTGGACAGATATATCTTCCTGCACAAAGCCGTAACCATCTACAATATCTGTTTAAATTATCTTGGATAATAGGAGTTACAATAAGAAACATTATCCCTTTAGGGAATACAACTTTTTTTATTTTATTTGATTATGTATTTTTGAAGTGTTAATGCTGATTTACTGTTCATGTAAATGTACACAAGCTATTCAACAACTGTGGCTATTAAGAAATAAAACGTCTTATAGTAGCCTATTTATTATTTTTTGTGTGATAATTTAAGAAAGCTGGAATTTATTCATTTAAACCTCCTCTGTTGCACTGAACCACTAGCAACAGCCTAAAAGAGAAGGGAGGTCCCATTTGCAGATAGTGACACTGTAAAAGTGACATTCCTTCATGCAACATTAACTTCTAGGTGAATTGCATGCACAATTGGTTATTAAACACTTCTGAAACACACTGTTGGAGGCAATAGCTGTCCATTAACTAATCAAGGCAACACATAATCTAATGGGAAAAAGGTAACTGGAAGGTCATCAATGGTAAGCTACTGTGGATTTGGATAACTCCCAGATAAATACAAAAAGATAAATTTACTAATACTCTAATATGAAAAGTATTTGCACGGCTTCGTAAATATGGAACTGCATATCAGAATTAGTTTTATTGGCCAGGATTGTGTGCATAATCAAGTAGGTTGTCTTTAGTTTTCATGCACTCACAATGTGAAGACAAAAGTATAAATATGGAAAATTCAGAGTATAAATTAACAATATGAACTATACACGTATTTATGGAAAACTTTTATAAATCAACATATAAAAAACGGTAAATATGCTTATTTTATTTCACAGCAGACAAGGTGATAATTGTGTCTGAAAAGTCTTCCTTCTGTGTATCACAGAGACTGGGGAAATACATTTTCTCTGTTCTGGCTAACTTTGCACCTTTTTCTCAATTCTATAATTTTGAAAATGCTTAGTCCGAGTTAAAAGTATTAGACTGAATGAACATCCAGCATGCCCTTGTAGTTAATACAGCTTAAATTCTAGATGCTATTCACATGTTTTTTTGTGAACCATGACTTCATTTGTAAAAACCCACTGATACTGAGCAGATATTTACGAGTCTTCTTTATTTGGCAGTTACAACTACAGTAAATAATTTTTTTGAAGTTCAAGTTTTTCTTTTCCAACTAGCTGTTTGAATCAAGATTGCCAACATAATACTTTCATAGAAATCAAAGTTAGCACCTATCATTTTCAAGTGTACAGTTGGGTTGGCTAAAAACATAGTAGAATAGTTTATTTATCATTATAAAGCATATAATGGAACAGATACAAAGTTTCTAGAACACAATAAGCTAAGAGAAATGGAGTCCTAGGTTGCTAGGATCAGAAAGAAAAACTATTTAACCAGTGGCTTAATTTTCACAAAATTAGATATTTTTGTTTTGTTTTTTTGTTTGTTTGTTTTAGAGGAAAATGTATGCTTATGTGCTAATAAAAACAACAGGTAATTATTTTTTTTTTTTTTATCATTACATAACAAAACTATTAGCAGGTATATGGAAAAATGAACAAATCAAAGAAATATGTTTGATTTATGAAACATTTTTGTTAAGAATTATGTTTAAGTTGCTGTACATGAGGAAGCATCGAACATAGCTGCTGTGTGGTGTCTAATGTATCCTCATATAAATAGAGTTTTGTACACAATACCAAGAATTTTTTTAAAGGAATTAAATAGTAATATAATTGTTTTGTTCGGTTTTTTTTGGTTGGGGGGGTTACCGAGGCAGACTATGACACTTGTTGTAATGTAGAATAAAAATGTGGAAAAAAAATACATAATTCAGACTAGGTATATTATTCATGTATAGTTTTACAGTAAAATCTTACTACACCAGGTTAAAATAATCTCAAAAACACCCAAAATAGTTTTTAAACTTTATTACGGTAAAGCCAGTGTGGCTGATTTATTTACAGTGTTGCTCTTGCAAGCTTCCTTTTCTCAGTAAACTTTGTAAATATGTGTGATGTAAACTATCTAAATTAATGATATTGGGTTTTGTCAAAGCACTTTTTCCCAATGTTTTACACACGTAGAGGATTTCCTCATCTAACATGAGGGAGCAGATGTATGAATAAAGTATGGTTTCAGATTTTATTACTATGTTTGCAAACATAACATTTAATTTTAAAGAAGATAGGAATCTAACAACCTTGTACATGTCTCTATTTTAATTAACAGTGACCAAAAACTTAATTTGATTGAGGGGAGAGGTCATTAAAACATTATTTATAATTGCAAAGTATCTATTATGACTTGAGTGAAAAATGTAACATATTTACACTCACTATAAAACCTATGGAAAGATTATATACTGCGATGTTAAATTAAAATAAACCAACGTAGTGTATTTAAGTAGGATTAATGATCAATCATTCTGTCCGTGTTTGCTTTATTTATAACTCTAGCTATTGACGTTGGGATCAGTCGGTGACATGCTGACGTGCAGCTTGTGTGCTAGATAAATTTGATATAGATCAGTCTGATATTGTGAGCTGCTTTCAATGGTTTTCCTCAATTAGCATACTGCACTGCAGGTAGATTGTCAAGGGAAGGAATCAATACTATTAATCTTCTGAGAACAGATAAAACCACACAACTATGAAGCTGAAGTGGTGGTTATTAATGTTGTTTTTCCTTGTCTTAACCTAAAGTTTTCTCACTGTTGCTTCCAGGGTTCAAGGGAAAAGATTGCTCTCTGGATATTGACCTTTGCTCCTTTGGACTGTGCAGGGAACACACATTAATATGCACCGAGAGCAAGGATGGGCAGAATTTCTCTTGCACATGTGAAAAAGGTGAGTGAGACCTTTAACAGAGAGGAAATAGTGAGAGCGAACAGTGTGTTGTAATGTTGTGTGTTAATTTGTGTGACATGAGAAAGATGACAGGTCTATTGGAAAGATAAAGAGAGCTAAAGGACAAACATTAGCTTCATTAAGTATTTAGATGGCAAAATTAAACTTTTTTTGTATGAATTCTACAGTTTACTCTTTCTAGCAAATTACCCTATGCTGAATGAAAAAAAAAAGGCAATTCACTGCATATCTAGTTATATTTGGTCAGAAGGGTTTTGATCTTTAAGTCTCATCAGTCGCTGACAGAAATTACTCAGAGTTAGACTTAAATGAAGCTCTGCTGAGTGTCTAGACTTCATGATAAAAAAAGGTCCTTCATGTTGAACTTGAACATGTACTGTACCAGGAATCATGCTGCTCATTTCTAGATGTCAGCCTGCTGGAACTAAAAAACATTTTTCCTGCAAAGCCAAGCATAATTCAGTCTGGAGCAGCTATAGCCTCTCTTTTCGAACAAATGACTATTGCATAGAAGTTTGTGTAATGTAATCAATAACTGTAACATCATTACTCCAGTTGCATTTATGCTTGGCATATGTCAGAATGAAGGATTGTGAGTGACTTCTTATGTAAATGAAAGAAACCTCTAGCATGCTACTTTTCCCAGATCCCCACTTAAGGATAAACTTGCAGTTGCTACCTTGTTTGGAAGTCTCATGTCAGTGCTTTTGGCATTCAGATTATCAACTATGTCACTCTCTAGATGTGAAAAGCAGGCAAAGAGATACTTAAAATGTGCAGCTCTGCACTTATAGGTTATTCAATCAGAGACTGACAACACCAAATAATAATTTTATAATAATAAAAATAATTTAAATTATATGTCCTCTTTTTCCCGCTCAGTACTTTTGCTTCATGCTGGTCTATTACATAAACATTACATGTGATTTAATAAAATCTTACATATTTAAGGGATTAGAATACCTTTTTGCAAAGTGCTACATTTATACAGTAGAGATGTCAATTTTTTTCATCCATTTTTTAAGAGATAAAATGCTTTAGTCATAAAGTGCACATCGAGTTTTAAAGAAGAAGCTGTAGTAGTTTGTATTTAGTTTCTTGGAATAATCTTGATATTCATTTTCTCTACTATTTAGAGAGATTATTAACTATATTTTAAATGCTTTTTTCAAAGCAAAGTGCTTTTTTATCACAAACATTGTTCTCTTTTGCATTGTTTCATAAAATTACTTGAGTTCTATTATTTCTTTCATCAAACGCTCTTCCTAGATTAGACTACCATAGGATTAATTTTTTCTGCTGTCATGCAATTTTTGCTGTGCAGCAGTTGTTTTTGTTTAGCCTTTACTTTTGTATTTCGTTATATTTTTGCAGGAAGCAGCTTATTTTGCAGCCAAGCAGATGCTCCGACTGTGCCTTTATTTTTATTCTTTTTTATATGTAATGTACGAAGCATTTCCAACAGCTTATGTTCTGTTTTACCTTGGCTGAGACATGTGCAAAACATTCATATTGCACGCACTGTACGAGCAAATGTGTCTATTTGGGGTTAATTTAAACCCAAATGCAAGTTGTTTTCGTCTCCCAATGAAATGCCTTAAATGCAAGAATGTTTTTTTTTCTTTAGTGTGTGTGTGTGTGTTTGTGTGTGTGTCTGCAGAAATGTGTGTGTTTGCGCAGAAGTCTGTTTTGATGCATGCATGGATTGACTTTGATTTCGAAAAAGGCATTTGGCCTGTTTAATGTAATAAATCAAGAGGGCAATGATGGGCTCTTAATAAACATGATTAAATGATCCAGTGAGCTGAGTCTGCCTGTTCTCATTAAGCTCTTTGAATCAATACAAGCATTGAAAGCCAGCTTTTGTTTGAGAAAACAAAGTCATGCTGATCGTAATTGGCTGAAGAATGAAACCAGGCAAAAAAGGGCTGAAGTAAAAGGTTTGTCTTTTTTTATTATGTGTTGCAGGGTTTGGAGGGGCGTTTTGCGAAGTAAACCTCAATGACTGTGAATCCAAACCATGTCAGAATGGTGGCATTTGTGTGGATGGCCTAGACTTGTATCACTGTTTGTGTTCAGAAGGTGAGTCCTAAAGAATTCACAATCATTTAAAATAAAGACAATCCTCTGCAGCAGGCTGTGTTTTATACAGAGAAGTTCTAGAAATACATTTTAACTAAATTAGGCCACCTCCACCATTAATTCCACATAGAATGACTAAAATTATACTTTTCACTTCAAAGACAACATTGTTAAGAAACATTTTAAAGAATGTTTGCAATGGTCAAACCTTAATTATTCACTTTGGGTTGCTCTTCAGTGTTAACAACAACATGGTAGACTGAATATGTATTGCATTTATAATGGTTTAGTAGTATCTAAATATTTTCAGGTATAGAAAGATGTCTTAAAATCATATAAAATTAATAACTCCACTGTACAAACTTTAGTTTGGAGGTAAAACATTTTAAGTACATTTGCCAAAGTGCCTGTTTCTGGCTGTGTCCAAAACATTACATGTTTAATCTGAAGGATAACTTCCACAGGGAGAAAAGTACAAAACACTTTCTGTGTAAGACATTTATGAATGCCAAACTAAAGTTTACCACATACTTTTGGAATTGTGTTATTTGGACAGACCAGTTTGAGGTTTAATTATTTGGATATAACCAAACCGTTTAGAACCATAAACTTTTAATGACCTATAAGGTATAAAACTGGAAGCTTGTTGGCTAAAGGTGGTTTCCTCCAGCCGAACCATCGTATATCATAGATTAGAATCAATCATGAATACTACTTGTGAAAATATGAGATCATGTTAGAAAAATAAAAGAGTAAGCATAACTGAAACTGGCAAACTTACAATGACCCAAAAGATAATTAAGAAATGAACAAGTTTGAATGAACCAAAGTCACAGAAATCCCAAAACTAAAAGACAGAAACATGGAAAACTACTCAAACTGATATCCAGGAATAGTTGTTAGTGGGCTAGTAATAATTGTAAAAATAAAAATGACTGATACCAGAAGACTAGATATTTGAGGATAGGCTATCCAAACTTTTTCTTTAACTAGAGACACATTTTTAGTATGTGTTTAAAGAGTAAAACAGTTTATAGGTTTTGGTTTCTTTTTTATTTGATTTTTATAGTCATCAGCCTCATTCACTCTTTGTATTAATTTGATAAGCCTTGCTTTTATTTTACTTTAGATTAGTCTAGTCTTAGTTATTTTTTGTTAGATATTGGTTATTATTTGTGGTTAGTGTGTTTTTAATTAGATTTATGTTACTTTCCCTTCTGATAGCCTTTACTCTTCCTTTCCTTTTCCTGTGCAAATCTCACTCTTATCCTCTGCCTGGTCCCTTTCCTAGGCTCTACCTCAGCCACTAAACTCCTCTCATTTATTTTGCCATTTTAAATCTATGTCCAATTTAGTTATGAAATATATTATGATGCAATAGGAGAGATAAATACTTATTGAAAAAGCTTTCTCAGATTATTTTACCAAATATAACTTATGTCATTAGTTTAACTAGAATTAACTCCAGGTTAGTTTTCATATAATTTCTTTGAGTTTACACCTTACCAGTGAAACACATCGATGGCTAAACCTTCATTGCAGGTGAAGTCTGTTTTGCATTTTTAATGAAGTTAGAGTAATTGTCAAATTTTATGACTTGGAGAGATATGGAAATTGGTTCCATGGTCAGTTTGAGAAATGATGAGGATTTGACCTGCACCGATGGCGTTGATAGCTAAGGATTAGTCATGGCTCTCCTGTAACTCCGGTGTGTGACAGTGCTAATGATAGTCATTTTGTAGCGTGACCATGCGGTGGAATATGTTTATGAGAAACAGAATGGCAAAAATGATACAAATTCCAACCCCCGTTCTTACTTGAATGTTTTAACCTTTTATTACAACAAACACCTGAGGTGTGAATTAAAAAGGCTCCCATCAGAAAACAACAACAACTAATATTAAGACACACAGAAGAAAAATAATTAAATTTTTTCCTTCCTTTCCTCTCCTCTGCTCAGTATGTATTTGCAAACCTGTGATGTGCTTGCTTTGACAAGTCTGGTCGTATTTTATCACTTTTGATACCAATTAGTATCTTTTCAAGTCTGGTGTTTACTGACATTAACGCACAAACTCTGCGGGTATTTTTCTTTTTCTTAGGCTTTGGGGGTTTTAACTGTGAAATCAACCATGATGAATGTGTCCACGGTTACTGTGCCAATAATTCCACATGTATTGACTTGGTTGCAGACTATAAGTGTATCTGTCCTTCAGGCTTCGCTGGTGAGTTATCTTTATCATTTCTCCAGGCAGTCCTTAAAACAGTGGGCACAGATTGATAGATCTTGAGTGCTGATAACCATCAACCTGTCCTTTTGTCACATCCAAGAGCTCACTCACTATTTCCCAAATGAGTCCGCTTGATTAAGGATGGCAGTATAATTGTTTTATCTCCTGCTGAAACTACAAATCAAACTTTGGAAATAAAAGTCAAGCGAAACCAATTTGTGTACTCCATGTATTTCAGTATATACACGGCAAAGTGTAATGTAAGTTGTCACGTTCAGTTTTGATATCACTTAATATATTTACATTATGTTTTTTACATATTGTATGATGACATGGAATGGAATGTGTTTTGTAGAGATGCTGTAAGGTTGGTTTTGCTATGATATTTAATAGAATACTAAATTCACATAAATGTTGGGTTCTTTTGTACACCAAGACACTTCAGCTACATCTGCAGCAACATCACACTTTTCCTATACCATAGATGAAACTGCAGGGATTTTAGAAAATTATCCAAAACTTTGTTAGAATGTCATTTTGTAATGCAGAACAATCCTGCCCATGACAAATGATTTCATTGTTAATCAAACATACATGTTTTGAATTGTGACCTAAAAACAAATATGTTTGGGAGAACAATATGGACAACAATATCATCTGCCTTAACAATAATTGAAATTTCAACTGAAATAAACAACATACAAAAGCAAACATACAAATAAAAAAGAAAAACAGATAATTGTTCTGTTTTTTTAAATTTATTTTTATTTTTTTACCATGCATGCTGTGCAATGTTTTTGCTTTTACAATATATTTGGAATATGGAGTTGAAAGCACACTGTTTGGGATATTTTATATAGGCATAGATGCTTTCTTTGGAAAAAAATGTTTTGACTGGAAACACCATTAGTTAGTGCAAACACAGCATTAGGCCTGTCGCAATAAACGATAAATCAATTAATCGTACGATAATTAAAAGGAGTTTGATCATTTTCGCTTATCGGGTTTATCGTTTTTACCAGCCTTTTCCTTATCAACACTGGATGACAAAAAGACTTAACTCCGGTGCTCTCCACTCGCCCCTCCCTTTCTCATTTTCTCAGCCTGAGGGAGGTGTTAACTAATAAATCAGGGCGGTGCGCTATTTTGTACTTTTCCAGCGTTTTAGCTCAATGCTTAAGAACAACTAGCTGATATCGTGACAAACCTCAAAATAGAACTGGTTACAAAGTTGAACGTAACTGCACCAGAGTGGGAGTATTTCGGAGCATTATCGAGGCGAACCGCTGGACCTTTGCGAACCGGTGTACCGTCGAGTCGCGTTTCCCTGTCAGATACTGTTTTTTTTTTTGCTGCGCCGCTTCGCTTCTCTCCGAACACTCTGAACGGTCAAACAGTATTAACGAAGAGCGGCAATAAAACCAACTTGTACATGCACCTAAAGAGCAACCATCCAATTCAGTTTTCTCAGCTGGGCAAAAAAGTCAGGACGTCTCCGTCTTCAAGTTCCCGACAGTCCACTATCAGTGAAGCAATTCATCAACAGGAAACATCAAAAAGGACGGCGTGAAGTGGTGCCCGCTCAAAGACAGTGTAGTTCGCTTAATTGCTACAGAAATGCTGGCCTTTAATATTATTGAAAAGCCGTCATTTCGAAAAATGTTGCAAACGTTTGATAGACTGTACGAAATCCCCGGGAAAACATACATATCACAAACGGCGATTGGCATACCTCACTTTTTTGGTTGAATGTAGTTTTTATTTCCATTTTGTTTTAATGTTTAGTTTTTATTCAAGTGCATTTTTTGTTAACAGACACTAAGAGTCCATTTATTTATGTTTTTTGTGTTTTTTTAAATTTTATTTACCAGTTTCAGATTTAAGTGTTCATTTGAAAATAAAGTTTATTGATCTTTGACATGACATAGTTGCAATATTATGTCATTATCATTATATCAAATTAAATTGGTCTCCAACAATATTATCGTTTATCGCAACCATTTCTGAGACAATTAATCGCTCAGCAAAATTTAGCGTGACAGGCCTACACGGCATAGTGGAGATTGGCGTCATAAGGATAACTCAACAACACTCACCAGAAATATGGATACCTCCTTTTTGTTGTTATTGGCCGCATGGCAAAGTCCTTAACCAACGACACCATGCCGGACTCAGCCTTCCAGCTCGCCGGCCGGCAGCTCTTCCGGGCGGACCGCAACCAGCTCTCCGGGAAAGCCCGCGGGGGCGGACTATATCAACAAAGGTTGGTGCACAAACTGCGTGTTGGTAAACAGCCACTGCTCCGAGGCGACAGAACAGCTGACTGTGAAGTGCAGACCTCACTATTTGCCTCGGTAGTTTACGGCTGTGTTTGTTGTTGCTGTTTACATTGCGCCGGATGCTAATGCTAACATCGCGCTGAAGGAGCTACATAACAACATTAGCTCGCTTCAGAACAATTACCCGGAGGCTTTCTACGTGGTAGCGGGGGACTTTAACCACGTAGAACTAACGAACTGCCTGCCGAAGTTTAAGCAGCATGTGAACATTCCAACACGTGGAAATAACACGCTGGACCGTGTTTACACAAACCTAAAAGACGCATACAGAGCTTTCCCCCGCCCCCACCTCGGGCTCTCCGACCACATCTCCGTCATGCTGGTGCCTGCTTACCATCCCCGGCTGCGACGCTCCAGACCCACACAGAGGACCATCACTGTGTTGCCCAGTGACGCCGACGCCGTGCTGCAGGGCTGCTTCGGCTGCACAGACTGGCAGGTCTTCAGGGAGGCTGCTGAGTACGAGGGGGAGTTGGACCTGGAGGACTATTCATCTGCCGTTCTGGGGTACATCAGCAAGTGTGTGGAGGACGTTACCACCAGCAAGACTGTGACTTGCTACACGAACCAGAATCCCTGGCGGAATGCAGAGGCACGTTCTCTGCTGAAAACCAGGGATGCTGCGTTTAGGTCTGGTGACTCACAAGAGCTCATGAGGGCAAGAAGAGAGCTGACTGCAGGAGTTAAGAGGGCAAAAGCTGCATATGCTCAGAAAATCCAGGGAAACTTTTCCTCCCAGGATCCACAGAGCATGTGGAAGGGCATCAAGTGCATTACAGACTACAAACCTAAAACTGCACAATGCCCCAAAGACCCCTCCCTGCCTGAGGCTCTCAACCAATTCTACGCCCGGTTTGACAAGCCTGACACCCTTCCCAGCACCAGAATAACGACTTCACCAGGAGAAGAGCCCCTCAGTGTGACTCCAGTAGAAGTAAGGAGGACGCTGAGGAGGATTAACCCCCGGAAAGCTGCTGGCCCAGACAACATCCCCGGAAGGGTGCTGAGAGAGTGCGCGGACCAGCTCTCAGACGTGCTGGCAGACATCTTCAATGCCTCGCTCATCCATTCAGACCCACATCAAAGCCACCATCAATGTCACTGTGGATCCACATCAGTATGCATATAGGAAAAATCGATCCGCAGAGGACGCCATTTCCTCTGTGGTCCACACTGCCCTCACCCACCTGGAGAAGAAGGATTCCTACGTCCGTATGCTGTTTATGGACTTCACATCTGCCTTCAACACCATGATTCCTCAGACTCTGATTAAAAAACTCTCCTCACTTGGACTGAGCTCTTCCATCTGCAACTGGGTCCTGGACTTCCTGACCAACAGGCCGCAGTCTGTGAGGATTCACAACATCTCCTCCCCCACCATCACACTCAGCACTGGCTCCCCTCAGGGCTGTGTGCTGAGCCCCCTCCTGTTCACACTGCTAACATATGACTGCTCGCCTATCCATCCAGGCTGTCATATTGTGAAGTTTGCAGACGACACAGCAGTGGTAGGATGCATCACAAACCGTGATGAGTCCAGCTACAGGCAGGAGGTGGAACACCTGGAGGGTTGGTGCAGAGAGAACAACCTCTGGATTAATGAAAAGAAAACCAAGGAGATGATTGTGGACTTCAGAAGAGGCAAGCATGCCCACCTCCCCCTGCACATGGGAGGATCTGCGGTGGAAGTGGTCAACAGCTACAGGTATTTGGGTGTACACCTGAGTAACAACCTCTCTTGGAGCAACAACACTTCCATTCTGGTCAGGAAGGCGCACCAGAGGCTATACTTCCTAAGGAGGCTCAGTCGAGATGGACTCGGGAGCTCAGTCCTCACCTCCTTCTACAGATGTGTGGTGGAGAGCGTCTTGTGCTCCAGCATCAACCTGTGGCATGGAAGCTGCTCTGCTGCAGACAGGAAAGCTCTGCAGAGGGTGGTGAAGATCGCACAGAGGATTATTGGAGTCAGCCTCCCCAGCACCACTGACATCTACACCTCCAGATGCAGGAAAAGGGCCACCTGCATCAGGAAGGATCCTACCCACCCAACACACTCACTTTTTGTTCCGCTCCCCTCAGGCAGGAGGCTGCGGAGCATAAAGTGTAGAACAACCGGTCTGAGAAATAGCTTCATTCCTGAAGCTTTCTCTTCTCTTCTATTTTATTTATTTTAATTTTTTAACTTATTTTATCTATTTTAATATTAGCTCTTGGGTGGAACTGTACCTTGAGTATGTAATTTCGTTCCACCTCATGTACCACATGTGTTGAAATGACAATAAGGTCTCCTTGAATCCTTGAATCCTTTTTTTACCGTATTTTTCCTACGTTTTGTAAAAAAATAATAATACCATTATTACAGACTTTCCTCAATTACTGCTCGACCCACAAATTTCAGATTGATTATCATATAATACAGTAAATTACTATGTTTCTCCTCTGTTCTCCAGATTGGGGAATGTTGAGTTGCTTCTTGAGAGAGTTTACCCTACATCATGTTGTCACGTGTAATCTTTTGAGTACATGTCTGGCAGTAATCGGGCATTGATGTGGCTAGTAAAACTAAATTCAGCTTAGAAATCATGATCAGTTTTTACATATGGTTAGGCTTTTTGAACAGCCACTTTCATTAAATTAAATCATAATTTGAAAAGCGATTAATCCTGCTTGTTTTTGTCTGATAGTAAAATAAAATATGAAAACAGATGCACATTTTAAGGGCGTCAAAACCTGTTTTATATTACTGTACATACTAAACATTTGTCACTTTAAAAATAAAAAGTTAACAACGAATTATCATAGTCTTATTGCATATCAAACAAAAACACATATAAATATGGTTTTAAAAAGTATTTCCATTGCCATATGGTCTTATGGATTTCATTCCAATCTCTCAGGTAAGAATTGCTCCATATCTCTGTCTGCATGCACAACTGACCCACACCTCTGCAGAAATGGAGGAACTTGTTTTCTCAATTCCACTGATGAAGTACATTGTATTTGCCCTTTAGGTAAGGACGTCGTTTTTTTATATAAATTAAGTTAACATGCATTCACCTAAATTACTATTACATTCAATTGATTTGAAGCCACTACCAGTGTATTATTTTACTGCGTTAGCCTCAGGCTCCATGAATTGAATAAATCAGTATCCATAAAAAAAATAGAAAACAGGAACAACTGGAGCATCATGTGAAATCAAAATATGTGAACCCTGCAACATGTAAGTTATACAAAAACTGCTTACAGCGCATCCCTCTCTTCTTTGATCCCACCTCTTTCAGGCTCATCATATGAGAGCCAGTGTGTGTCAAATCCATGTGACCCTGAAGGGACCATTTTCTGTGAAGAGCTGAAGAGTGCTTATAAATGTGTGTGCCATCATGGCTACACGGGGACACACTGTGAGACACTTAGAAACCACTGTGATGACGGCCTTTGTCAACACGGTTCGGCATGTGTGGATCTGTCAAGAGGTTTCAAATGTGATTGTTTACCAGGTTAGTTCACCCTTCAGCTGAGACTTGTTTCTCATGAAGCCATTCCCATGACTGACTCATGTACATAGCAGACACACTTTCAACTGATGGTTTAACTTGTTCCGCTTTCTGTAGAAATTTAATCTCTTTGGCTTTAAGTAACAACAGTCTTTATGCATTGTGTAACCCAGGTCCTTTGCTCATTTGGAAATCAGTTGACTTCAAAGAACTGATAATGCACAGGATGTCTGTGTTGAAATGTGTCAGATTTTTTTAAAGTAATAATTCCATATTACATTTAATGTTAATAATGTACAGGCAAATCCATACTATTTCATGTTTATAATGTGATGAATTTGTTGTGCAAATTTCATTCAATAGTGACCATTAAGTTTAATTATGTAATGAAATTATTGACTGATAGATTTGCTTCAGCATGATATCGCAATATAAAATATTATATATTTATATATCTACATGTGTATTAAAGTGTTAATTTGCATGTGAGTCTGGAAGCTGTCTGTTTAGAGCAATGTTCCCACATTGGACAAATGACTGGGTTAAAAGTGCTTGTGCTTTTAACTAAATCTTTTAAGAAGTTCAAGATTTTAAGGAAGTAAGACCTTAATTTTTCCGTCACATTTTTATTATTGAATCTTCAATCAGTCAATTACCTATTAGTATTAGTAGTCATATTTGTAGATTTACAACATAAGAATGCTTTATCTAGAATTAAGTACAGGTCCCTGTTCTCAACAGGTCTAACGGGACAGTTTTGTGAGATAAATATTGATGAATGTGAACAGGATCCATGTGGACTGCTTAGCATTTGTAAAGACTCTTTGAATGGCTACAGTTGCTTCTGTGCACCTGGTTTTATTGGTGAGTAAAAGCTATCCTCAATTTGTTCTTATGGAGATTGTGTCATTATTTTACTTCGTGAGAATATAATAAAGATTCTGTTGTCAAACATTTTTTAGGAAAAAACTGTGAGATTGAAGTGAATGAATGTCTCAGTCATCCTTGTGGAAATGGAAGCTCGTGCATAGATGAGCTTAACTCATTTAGTTGCCAATGTCCTGCTGGAATCACAGGTTGGTGTCGATCTGTTAGATCACATGTATGTTCCTGTTAGTTTTAGGTATACTTTTATAGCAGATTTGCCACATCTTTTTTCCTTTGTTATAATTCCTTTGTAATGTTTTCTACTCCTCTGCAAATTGGTGACGATCACTAACATTCCAAAAGGCAACTGTCTATTTCTTATATAGCTTTAAAAACTGGCATTTTTATACATTTGGTATAAAATTATCAATTTTTGTGAGTAATAGAATGATTTGAAAAATGTACTAAAAAATACAAGCTGACTTGCATTCCTTGTCAAAAGCTCAACGGTGAGATTTACATTTTATTTAAATGTATTTTGAAAGACTAACTCGAATAATCAAATTGTGAATGCAATTTTGATTGCCTGCACCTCATTTACAGATTACATTAAAATGTTTTTCTATTGTTGATGGTTTTCTTGTTATTGTTTACATTTTTTTTTGTATGCCTAAGTATCTAGAACAGAAAAATAATAGTCTATTTTACTGGTTAATAAAAAGGAAAGCAGGTTAGTGAATATTATAAAATGCTAAATGAATAAGTTATAAAAAATATTGGGATGCTGTTAATGGTCACATTTAACAATGCAATGGTTGACAGGAGATGCTTTGTTATGGAGGGTAAGCTACATGTTAAGTAAACTGAGCTGACATATTAAGGAATGGTATGTGGTTGGAGACCGAACAGATTAGTTGGGCACATGCTATACCACTTATTTTGATGATAATTAATTAAATTATTTAAAGTTTCAAGTGCATCAGCTGCATGTACAACTGCAATTTAAATTACTATTGCATATCTTACCACCCTCATGAGCACTTCTCTGAATTTAACTATATATTCTATCACTGTTGGTTTTAAAATGTAAGTGGATTTTATACTGTGGTGAATGTAATGTTGCACTGATCAGAGTTTTCCCTAAGGAAACCTCTGATCCTTCCCAGTTAGAGGGAATTTTAATCTTATCACAAATGCAACAAAACAGTTGAGGAAAAAAAAAAAACACCAACTAAAATACTGTAAGCTTCTCCAAATTAATCAGCTTAATAACTCTTGCTACATCTTTTGAATCAACCAAATACTTTTATAGGCATTTTGTGGACTTCCTGCTTGTAGATAGGTACCGTAGTCCAGCCTTGAAGTAACAAATGTATGAACTAGTGTCAGCATCACTCCTAAAGAGAATTTATCCAATTTTGCCAAATTCCTTAGGTGAAAGATCCTTCACTTTATTACCAGAGGCCAATTTAATGTTGTCCATTTCAAGGAATTAAGCTGTTTTGTTTGTTGTTTTATTTATTTATTTTTTCAGCAATTCTGGTCCAATGACAACAACGTCGTACTAGATTTCAAAAGCAAAATGTTTAGTCATCCAAATTTTTATGGATTTAAGACATGCCTTTTATATACCAAACTGCTTGGATACATTAGGATTTATGTATACATATAGTTGAGTAAAATCAGCCTAACTCTGGAAATTCATACCATGTTTTCTGATGATTTTACCAATGGGAAGCATATATAGAGTAAAAAGAATTGGGTACAGAACACAGAAGTACAGAACCCTGTAGTACTCCACAAGTAACCGTGGAGTATGTTGGAGATTTATCATTTAGATAAACAAACATAAAAACAAATTATATTTAAACCAGCCTAGTGCTGTTCCCTAAATCCCTATGGTGCGTTTAAGCCTTTAAATGAGAATATTGTGGTTTACTGTATCAAAAGCAGCCCTGAGATCTAACTATATATATATAAAAAAAAATTATATACATATATATATATATATTTATATATATATATATATATATATATATATATATATATATATATATATATATATATATATGGATTTTAGAAGATTTCAGATAAATGTCTATAATTGTTTTTGGTTAAGAGAAGGTTTCTTACAGTAAGTGAGGGTTTAATAACAGCTACCTTAAACCCATGTTACATATCAATTTACTAAGCATGACAAACCTGACATGGGGGTAACACATTCAAAGCGAACACTTATTTATAAATTTGGTTCAGTTTGGGTCCAACATGCAAGTTAAAGCTTTAAATGAAATCAATATTTTTGACACCACCGAAAGGTTAATTGAATCAAAACAGTCCAAACACAGATCACCTTCTACAGCTACATTCAGTGCCGCCACACTTAATGAGGTTGTAGTAATCATATTTGGGAGGATGCAAAAAATTTGAGTTTCATTACATTTAGTTTTATTTTTAAGAAATATGTAAAGTCATTGCTGCTTAGAGCTGAGAATATGGATGGATCAATCCACTTTTTGTTAGTTTTTCAACTGCACTATAAAAAATTTCTCAGGTTAAAATTGAAGAGCAACATTTTTTTTCTTCAATTTTGTAGTGTTATTCAAATTATGCAGTCCTAAACCAGAGTGAACCTTTCATGATTAAATTCTTTCTTTTTAAGCGGGACTACATTCTCTAATGCCAATGCAATGAGGACATAGTGCTATGAAAAACAATATCAATATGAGTAGGGCATGAGAACATGTTGGTAACCTCCACTGAAGACACTGAAGAAATTAATGATTTAAAAAGGATATTTAAAAGTTGAAGGAGCATTATCTTATTAACTTCTAATATATACTCTCTCAGGTTTGGAGTACTCAGTTAAAATATACTCAAAAGTTTTGTAAACAAATTTCAGAAAAGAGACGGTTATGGGGCGTTACTTTTAGTTTTTTACACTCAATGCCATAAAGTATGTAAACACAAGTTAGATAGCATTAAAGACTATCGCTCTCTTGACCTCATTATTGTTTAACACTAACTCCGAAAAAAAATTAGGATCTGATCTAAAAATGCAGACTATGGGTTGATACAAAACAACAAAAAAGAGAGGTTTTAGTCTTTACAAGTTTAATGACGAAGGCTAATTAATAATTTGTTTTTCTGCCCAAGCTGAGTTTTATTTATATTTTTGACATTACCATAATTTGGTCTTTTATGCAATGCTTTAATCCATTTGATTTTGGTTGTAGGCGAGACACTGTCTTGATATGACAGTGGGTGTGTTACTGTACATAAGCTGAAGAGAGATATGGTAAACTGCAACTCTGCTCTCTGGTCTGGGTCCTGAGTTTTAGAGGACTAATACATTTGGCCATATTCCTAGAAAGAAGAGATGCAGCGTCCAAAGTTAGATGGGGGCTATCTCTGAATCAGACCAGGTTTTCCCTAAATGTTTGCCAACTATGAATGTAGCCCACATCATTTTCAGGACACCACCTAAAAAGCTGTGATAAACATGTAGTCACTGGTACTGTCAGGCAGGTTACTACAGAAAACTACAGAGTCCAACATTATTTTGGAAACTTAAAACATTATTTTTTGAAACTTCTGAATAGTGTAACCATATGTGTCATTACTGCCAGCATGAATAACAATACTAATGTATTTATATGTAGCCAGCAGTTTCAGGTTTATATGTGGCCTGTTCAAGCCCTTGGAAAACATTTGATTAAGGTCTGTGGTTTCTCTATTGGTATATTTCAGACTATAGACCTGCCAATTACCATAGTCAGCTTCTCAGGAAGAGTCTCTCTGGGCAAGGCATGCGATTAGAAATGTGGTGACCTGTGGGCTTGCTTTTGAGACTGAGCTTCGTTCATATAATTCATCTAGCCAAACTTAGGGGCCTGCAGCTAGGGTCATGCTAAAAGATCGTTCGGACAGCCTGTTCCACATAAGTAAAGAAAAGAAGTTGTGAAACCTTTGGTAATTAATTGGATTGACTGATTAGAACACCCTGGAACCTGAGAAGTTTGTGCCATGTTAAATTAGTATCAAACTTGTTAATGCATGTTATAGCATGTGGCTTTTTTGCTGTCTCAGGATCTGAACACTTTGCCATTATTGAGGTACCATGACTTCAGCTCACCAGCAGAACATTCCTCAGGAAAATGCACTTTAGTCAACATAAATCCTACTGAGATACTGAAAACTACTCTTAAACAGTGTTTTCTTCGTATCATCTAAACCTTCTGGCCTTTAGTTTGTTGCATTAGTAGCTAACATTCACTTGGGTTATGCAGTAAGATATTGATCCTCAGTACATTAATGGGCACACTTCTGAATATCTCACGAAAGCAAATGTTTTAGAGTAGCTTGATTAAAGGCTGGACTTAAATCAAATTTGGTTATGTTGGAAGACCTTAAACAGGTTCTTTATGGTCTGAAACCATATACGGAGACCAAATTAAAATACATTTTTATTCTTTAGTTTCGAGTTTCACCTCAAAAAAATCTGAACCGAATTTTAATTTTAATTTTTCACTATTTTACTTCTTAGAAACAACACAGATTGACTAATGAAAAATAATATTTCTACACTTAAAGACATGCAGTCACTAAAACTTAATGGCACATCTCCTGGGAAGGTAGTAGGGTTAAACAGCAAGCTCTGTCTTTTGTAATGTTACAAGAGCAGCATATGCAGCACTCTGTAATTACATGAATTGTTGCCGTAATTCAAAGAACCATTATCATATTGGTATTTCACACTTTGTAACAGCCTACTCTAGCACTTACAGAACTTGTAAATGTGTGAGACAGTGATAGTGCAAAAAGAAAAAAGAAACATAATGTGGCTTAGTATGTTTGTTGTTCAGCTGCTTTGTTATTTTACCCAAACCAAAAAGGAGAAATTGATGTTTTATAATGTAGATATGATGTACTTGTTTTTGTTTTTGTTGTACACTTTTTTGTTTCAATACATATATTGTTAGTGTAAACCAAATTTCAAAAGAAAAAAATAATCTTTTTATATATTTTTGGGTTATTTTTATTTTTTTTCTATCACAGGCAACTTCTGTGAAATCAATATTGATGAATGCATTTCTTCTCCTTGCCTTCATAATGGTACATGTGTTGACCTTGTTCATGGCTATGAATGTGTCTGTAATTCCGGCTTCAGAGGTGAGTAAATTAATAATTATCTGTTCTAATTATACACACAGTTTTGTGTGCATAACTCTAATTTCTACTTCATACTCCAGTTGTTTTGCTAAACAAGTGCTATGTATTATAGAAACAATGCTTAGAATCTCCAGTAGTGTCTTTCAGTTGGATTTTGTTATTCTAATAGGTTACTTTAAAAATGCTAATTGTCTTCTTGTTATTTTTACACATTGATAGAAATGAAAATTGATAAAAGTCATTGTAATGAAACTTGTAATTTTCTAGACCACTGTCTGATGTGTATTACAGTTCACTGACTATTTAAACAAGGAATTGTCAAAACCAATTTAAAGGAATGTGGACAGGAAGGCAATAAAATGTCATCAGATATTTTTGTACAAAGAAAATTTGCGAATACTTGGATTATACAGCAATTCTACTCCTCAAAGTGAAACACAATATTTGCTTTTCAACAGTTTTCTGACAAGCTTAAATAATTCCTAAAATGAATAAATTAATGAGTAGATTACTAAAACCAGAGATATTTGAACAGGAAAGTCTATATTAACAATTTGGTTAGTTTCTTTTTTCCAGAAATTTTACAGTTGTGTGAGATGTTTTCTTTCGAATGTTTTGTAATTTCAAACTATGCGCACTGATGACACTAGTGATTTTTGCACCATTTTGCCTCATAATGTGAACTTTATTACATACTTTCTTTCACTCTGTTTTGCATTTTCAGGAATCTTTGTTAGAGTTGTTTGTCAAGTAATGTTTTTACAGAACCCCTTTTCTTGAAATCTATTTAATTATTTGAGTTTCATGTTGCACATTCAGATTAATATTACACTAAGATTAAAATAATGATCTGAATTAATAATGCTAATAATTTGGTTGAATAGTTTTGTTCCCCTATGACACAGATCATAACCTGTTTTTGCCAAAAACATTAAATGAGTTACCCTTTATTGTTTAATTCACGCTTTATTACAACGCATATCAGTTTGTGTCGTTTTCTGTCAAAGGTACAGAATGTGAGCTTGACATTGATGAGTGTGCTTCATCTCCTTGCAAGAATGGAGCAACTTGCATTGACCTGCCCAGTAATTACTTCTGCCAGTGTGTGGCTCCATTTAAAGGTAATGAGGACTGAGAGAAGGGGGACAAAAAGCAAATCTAATTAACTTCACATACTAACATTTCCCCTGCCTGAACTAAGTTCATATGGCACATTAAAATGAGTACATCTTCACACGCTACCTCTGGTTGAAGAAAGAAAACGGGAGTCATTAGGCTGATGTAACCCACGGTCAAGGCAAGGGCCACCCAAGTGTCGACTGTATCACTTTGTTGCTTATAAAAGCTTAATAGTTTGAAGTGATTTGAGAAACCTTTGATTTAGCTTTTATTATTCATTACTATCAGCAAAGGCCTATTTGAAATTAGAAAATCATTGAAAATTTAATTATTTTAATTTTTCTTCTAAAAATTAAAACCTATGACAGAATTTTTATGATTTCATTAGAAATATCTCGCCCCAACCTCTTGAATGTGCTTCTCTTCATAACCTTTTAAAGCTGCAGCTAACCCCTGTTATTGCTTTAGTAATGGCCAGTCATCATTCATTGTTTGATTAGATAAAATGTATTTCTGCTTTAAAAAAAATCCTGAAATGTAATATTAAATTTATCTGAGATGGAGAATTTAGAGTTGTATAAACTATTTCCATGAATGTTGGAAACATCTCATATCTATGTTTAATTAATAAATATACTGTAATATAATAGTTTCAGGACTTTCAAGCAGAAACCTTTCCTTCTGCTCAATGACCACTTGATATAGGAACCAACCACAAAATAAGACCTTATATGGATAAAAAAATAAATATTAAATTTTGAATTGATTTACTAAAATGAATTAACTTTGGGATGTCGAGTTGTTACAGTTCAAAAAGAGAGTTTTTTAATTTACTTGTAACAATTTAGCTAAATTTTTTATACTTATATTTTCTTAGAAAACATCATCGTAACCTATTTATTCATATTAAAGACATTCAGTCAGACTCTACTATTTTATAATTTAAATGGACCCTTGTTTAAACAGTAGTACCACTCTCACAGATCTAACTGGCTTATTGGCTCTGGGTTTATAAAAAAAAAGAGAGAAAAAAAAACACATACAAAAATACAGAAAAACACTTTAGACATGCAGTTTATGTAGATAATTTTTAATGTTCTGATGAAAATCAATTTCTTTCTGCTGTTTTCAGAGTTGTGGTTTAATATTAGGTTTTTTAGTTTTTTTTAGTTTTTTTTTTTAACTAGCTTAGCTAAGTATATCTGCAAGTATTTATATTGATCAAAAATGTTTTATTCATTTTTGCAAAGATTATCAGAAGTAGGATTTGTTTTAACATTTCTATTGACGATTTATTTAATTTCTATAATTTCACAAGGAATGCATGGCACCATTAAGGTTTTCTGTATTGACTATTTTATTTCTTGTATTAAGACGTGACCTTCATCCATGGTCCATCCATAATAATGTGTTGGAATGATTCAAAATGTATACTTTAAAGTTGAACTATATTCCATATGTGCTTTTCTGAGTGTTAAAGTGTATTATCGTATTTTAATTACTGTAGAAAAAAACCAAACATAAACATTTCTTATGAGTGGAGTAGAAAGGGAAATGACACAAGAGTGACCTATGATACTTTTAGTCATGCAGATTGTTTTATAGGGATGCAAAAATTGTTTCCTAAAAGTAAATCGTAACACCAGTTAATTTTTAATTAACTGAAAAAAAAATCCTGGGTTCCTGCTGTGTGCATTTCACACGTAATTAGTTACTTAGAAAGCCAAATAAGCCTTACACAACACGTGTTAAGTAGAAGTTTAATGGGGCCCTAAACAAAGGTTTAATCTGTGACGCCCACATTTTTAAAGTTGCATTTTATATCTGCTGAAATCCTTTTGTTCTGCATGGTCCTTCTATGTGTGTGTTTCTTTTCTTGACTGCAGGTTATGAGTGTGAATTATTGCCCTGCGAGGCCAGTAATCCCTGCGAGAATGATGCAGTTTGTGTGGAAGAGTTGGATCAGGACAGTTTTCCTTTGGGCTTCCGCTGTCACTGTCGTCTGGGCTTCTCTGGCCCCCGCTGTGAAATCAATGTGGATGAGTGCAGCTCCAATCCCTGTTTTCACGGTTTCTGCTATGATGGTAAGAAACAGCTTAGGTTGGCAAGATTCTTAATAACAGGCCCTCAAGATGGGAAGAAAGCTCCAAACATGCATTTATACACACTCTTGCACACACAAATACACACATCTAATTTGTTGTGCTCTGCACAAAGTCATATTCTGGCTTTAAAATCTTTAGGATTTTCTAAAGAGGCTCAGTAATAAGTAAGTCCCTGATATTTGTGAACACATTTTGTATTTGGGAGGCCATCTTCTATACTGGCTTCAAGGAGTTTTTATTCAGTATGAAAGTTTGGGAAGGGGAATAATTTTATTGGCAGTGTAGTTATGAAAGTTTACACTTGTTAACTTGTCCATAATTAATGTTAAATTTAATTGACATAATGACAGTAGGAAAATAAATAAAATGTGTCTCTAAATCTTTTATACCTTTTTGACAGACAGATTATATCATCTTAGTTTGTATTATAAGCAGAAAACAACATATAATCCAAAACCTCTACAAAATAAAAATATGAGTAATATTCCCAACACAAAGAAACTCAGACGCTCGACTTATGCAGTTTTTGAGGGAATATATATATATATATATATATATATATAGATAGATAGATAGATAGATAGATAGATAGATAGATAGATAGATAGGTAAATCTTAATAAAAGACTAATGAAGGAAAAGAAGGTTATAATGATATAATAGGTCACATGAATATTTATGTGACGGTTTCTTAATTTTTAATATTATACACATGGTCACATTTACTGTATATAAACTACTCACAAAATAAAGGGAACACTAAAATTACATATCCTATATCTCAATTAATAAAATATTCTAAACATTATTATTATTTACACAGTGGAATTGATTGAGTTGGAAATAATACAAAATGTATACATTTTAATTAAAATTATTAAACTCCAGAGATTTGGATTTATACTAAACATTAAAGTGGAAATGAACATGATAGGCTGATTCAACATTAGTGAGTATTTCTCAAGACAAGTCTAAATGAGATTCATTAATGTGGCCAGCCAAAGAAAAGCCTCCACACACCATGACCGATCCACTACCAAACTAGTAATGCTGAATGGTCGTCTAGCATGGTATTGGGCAGTAAACAAATGCCCTACATGTGGACGTCATGTCCTCATTTCACCGTCATCCAGTCTTTTTAAATATAATTTTGACTAGAAGCATGCACATTAGTTGATATTTGGAGTTGATTTTGTAGGGCACTGGGTGTGGACCTACTGCTTTTTATTGCACAAACACCAAAGTACCGCTCCTGCTGCTGGGTTGTAGCCCTTCTATGTTTCTTTGCATACTGGTCCTTCTCCTGGTACCTATTCCACGCTCTGGACACTATGCTAAGACACCCAGCTCTTTGGATCAAATTTTTATTAAACATTTAAGATGGAAACCTCTTTTTGTTATTTTAAATTATCTGTTTGGGGTTTTTTGTATAAAGTTTTCTAGCTGTGTTTTTACTCGTCATGCACTGAACTCTTCAAGAAAAAAAAATCTGTTCCCATACTTTTAAATTTAATTTCTGGGATGGCAAATCTGGCAATATGGATATCAAGAAAGAACATAAGTAAATGGACATGCAACGAAAAACGCTTATGTTTTATTTCAGAGACTGGTAGTTGCTTGTGTTCTTGTAGAATTTGAGTTCCTTAATTTGAAAAAGAAAATGAATGTCTTTGTAAGTAAGCAGGTTATTAATGATTTGTTGTGTTCATTGGATGAAGCGTCTTTAGTTTTTGCTTTTTTATTATTTAATGTTTTTTAATGATTGTGGGATAAAGATGATTTTAAAATAAAAACATTTCTTCTTTGAGGTCAAAAGATTCCAAATTATGCAAACTATATATCATAAATCATCTTTATAAAAGGTAAGATTTATTTCCCACTGACCAATGATTCTTCTAAAATAAACTATGAAAACAAAACACATTTTTCTCTACTATTACAAATTGCACACTTTATGAGCTGAACGTGATTTGTGAAAAGAAAGTTCTGAATCAGAGTATTTTTACTTTTTAGTCTTTTGTGTATCCAGAAAATCTGCCACTGGGTCACTTTACCCAAAAAACTAATGGCAGTGGATTGCTATCCATGGATTGCAATCTTTTCCTCTCAGTGCTGCTGCAGACCTCAGCCAACTCTGTTGTCCAATCCTGGGCACAACCAGGTCAGTTTGGGTTAAAGAGCAAGGGCCTCTACATTTCTACCTTACTGGCTAGTTCTCAGCAGCAGCCAGCCACAGGGGACAGCACTGTGTAGCCACAGTGGCTGAGATGAGTAATGCTGCCACCACCCAGGACTTAAAGCATTTAATGAGAGTAATAACATCTACACGGAAAAAGACAGAGTGACAGCATAGATTACGTGGTAAATCTTAGGGATAATGAAGAATCCTGGGACCCTCACTGGGGAAGCAATAAATTCACTCCTGTAAGAGCTACAATTACCTCTGTCACTGGCTGCCTGTACCCGTGTTGTG
This sequence comes from Orestias chungarensis, assembly GCA_032876305.1. NCBI lineage: Eukaryota > Metazoa > Chordata > Actinopteri > Cyprinodontiformes > Cyprinodontidae > Orestias > Orestias chungarensis. Next base: position 1,353,010 of record JAVLVB010001089.1, read on the forward strand.
GAAAAGAAACAGAGTGAGGCATCTCTCTTTAAGGTCATTAATAAATAAGAACAGCGAGTAATGATTTATTAGAAGTGAGAGATTCTAATTTTTAATGGAAAAACTGACGCATTTAAAGCATAAAAAAATCCCCATGGATTTGGTCTGTCCTCATCTGTTGATCTACTTTCTATCTCACACAATGCCCTGCGTGCATGTTGAGTATGCCGCTTTTTATGACAAGATTTTATTGAAAAAAAACTGTAGAGTCTCACAGTGGGGTCAACAAAAGTAGTGACAGAAATAAAGATTGTTCAGTCTCTGTCGATATGTTGATTTAAAGATGGTCAAAAAAAGTGGCAAAATCCATTAGGCTAATGTTGAAAGGCAGTTTCCAACAAAGGGTTTACTGATGCTGCAGAAGCTGTGTATTTAAAGGTCATATACATTGAGATAAATAGGATTCCCAATGGTCATTATGAGGTATACCCATAATCAGCACTTACCTTTGTAGAGATTTAGTACCCACAGAGCGATGGCATATTTTTAAAAGTTCCTATAACTGTGCTGCTATTTTTCTTCCAGTTTTAGATGGCTTTTACTGCCTTTGCAGTCCTGGTTATGCTGGGCTCAGATGTGAGCAGGACATTGATGACTGCCTAAACAGTTTGTGCAGCCCTACCTCTGTCTGTAAGGATCTCCATCAGGTGAGTTGGAATTATTTTTCTGGAAATGTAATGGATTTTTAAAAGCTTCAACTTGGAGCATATCCTGAAGCTATATATACTCACCTGTCACTTTATTAGGTACACTTGTCCAACTGCTCTTCAACGCAAATTCCTAATCAGCCAATCACATGGCAGCAACTCAATGCATTTAGGTATGTAGACATGGTCAAGACGAGCTACTGCTGTTCAAACCTAGCATCAAAATGGGAAAGAAAGGGGATGTAAGTGACTTTGAACGTGGCATGGTTGTTGGTGCCAAACGGGCTGGTCTGAGTATTTCTGAAACTATTAATCTACTGGGATTTTCATGCACAACGATCTCTAGGGTTTACAGAGAATGGTCCAAAAAACAGAAAATATCCAGTGAGCTGCAGTTCTGTGGGCGAAAATGCCATGTTGATGCCAGAGGTCAGAGGAGAATGGTCCAACTGGTTCAAGCTGATAAAAAGGCAATAGTAAATCATATAACCACTCATTAAACGAAGATATGTAGAACAGCATCTCTGAATGCGCAACACGTCGATCCCTGAGGCTGATGGGCTACAAAAGCAGAAGACCACACCGGATGCCACTCCTGTTAGCTAATAACAGGAAGCTGATGCTACAATTTGCACAGGCTCACCAAAATTGGACAAGAGAAGAATGGAAAAACATTGCCTGGTCTTATGAGTCTGCGACATTCAGATGGTAGGGTCAGAATTTGGTGTCAACAACATGAAAGCATGGATCCACTCTGCCTTGTATCAATGGTTCAGACTGCTGGTGGTGTAATGGTGTTGGGGATATTTTTTGGGCACTCTTTTGGCCCATTAGTACCAATTGAGCATTGTTGCAACACAACAGCCTACCTGAGTATTGTTGCTGACCGTGTCCATCCCTTTGTGACCACAGTGTCCCCATCTTCTGATGGCTACTTTCAGCAGGATAATGCGTCATGTCATATAGGTCAAATCATCTCAGACTGGTTTCTTGAAAATGCTGATGAGTTCACTTTACTCAAATGGGCTCCACAGTCACCAGATCTCAATCAAATACAGCACCTTTGAGATGGATGTGCACCCGACAAATCTGCAGCAACTGCATGATTCTATTATGTCAATATGGACCCAACTCTCTGAGGAAAGTTTCTAATACCTTGTTGAATCTGTACCGGAAAGGATTAAGGCAGTTATGAAGGCAAAAGGGGGTCCAACCCAGTAATAGCAAGGTGTACCTGATAAGTGGCTAGTGAATGTATATTTGCATCAAGATTATGGAATAAACTTATAGTGATCTCATATTGTGGGCTACATTTTATGGAGTTTAGAGTGTTCATTGTAGTTATGCCATTAAAAACGTTGAGGATAGTAATGTGTAAATTGGCAGCTTAGAAATTTATTTCTATTTAAAAAGTTATCCAATTTTAATGGAAAACCTTTACATTACTTTATGGAGTACATAATCCTATTTTCACTGAAAACCTTCCACAAGAAGCACAAACTGCAAAGTGTTAATACACACAGAGCTTTGAAATGCAACATATTAATGGCAAATTGAGGGTAACGGATAAGTGTTCGGCTTCTTCTGAACCAGAGATAATGTACGAAGTGTCCAACATTTTTCTTCCCTCTGCAAAGAAGTTTCACAGAGACGCTGATTTCAATTCTAAATAAGACTATGAGACCAGCAAACACTGTGAAAAGTGCTTTAACCCAGTTTAACAGATTTGGTGTTTGTAGGGTTGGCTGACCGAGATTCCATACAGTAACTTTACGGTATTTTTAACAAAAAGATAACAGACCTCAATACCCTATAGGGCAACCAACCGTAATTACACTTTAAAAGCAACCCTGATTCCTTAATGCTCTAGTAACACAGGCTGTTCACTTGCCATACCACATAGCCACTGACATTTGTGTTGTTTTTTTTCCTTATTGTTCTTGAAATTTTTTATATTTTCCCGCAAAAGTGAATTATGTGATTTCATTAGCTGTACGCCATAATACTAATAATAAAATAATAATAATAATATTCCTATAATGTATTATGTTGTGTAAATATCTCTGGGTGTAATGAACTAATGTGTAAAATATCCCTTCTTAAATTCAATTACTAAATTAAGGTACCTTTATGATCATGTAATAATTTTCTCCTTTTAAAGTAGATTGGTTAACATTTATTTCAAGATTTTCATTAATCTTTTGTAATGTCAACATTAAGCTATTACATTGCCTTTTAGAATCAAACACACACATGTTGTCATTTTCAATTGAAGAATAAAGCTTTTGCTCTTTGGCCTCAGTCCATAACATATGTGGTATTAATTTAATTTGCAAACTTGGTTAAAGTCATCACAAGCTACAACAGAAACAAAAAAAAACAGAACAGTAAAAAAATTTTTTTTCAAGATGCTTCTAATGTTTTCTTTCACCTATTAGTTTATTGTTAGATTTTGGAGTAACCAACTTGAAGGTATGCACACATGGCTGTCTAGGCTCACTGAAACTGGGATATGGTGCAAAACCTAAACACACAGGAAATAGTGTTTTTTGGTTAACTTTTAGTCTAAACAGGTAGGATACTACCACATTCAAAATAGCATATTAACTTTTACCAGAGCCCCTTTACCTAAAACAGCACATCATGTCTTCAGGAAGCCCAAAGTTCTTTGTGTGTGTGTGTGTGTGTGTGTGTGTGTGAACAGTCGCGTCAGATATAACAATTTTTCATTTTTTAAGTCAGCCATAAAAGAAAATGGAAAATAGTCAAAAAGTAAATGAGGGTTCATTTAAAAACAGGTCTTGAGACTGATTTGAGGCTGTCAGTCATACCACACAGAAACTGGAAGTCCACCACTTGATTCTGTGGAGACTCTGGGTTTAAACTGTAAGACTCACCATGAAAGAATCACACATCAGCCTTTATGGACATGAGGGCCAGGGTCTTCATTTCACCAAAAAGTAAACAAGTAGATGTGTTACTTCTAAGTTTTCACTGCTATTACAGTGTCTGTTTTAAACATAAAACATACAAGGACATATGATAAAGTAACTCCTTTATAAATGTTCACATAAACTTTTATGCAGAACACTGCTTACAAAAGTGTAACATACCAGTTTAGTTGTTTTTTTACAACTTTACGATTTTAAGCCAGAAGGAAAGAGGTTGCTCTTAATTTACTTAAGTAATCATTAGCGTCTACCAACAAGAGTGAGAGAAAACCTACTAGAGATTGATGCCATATAATTTCATCCTTCAATACCCATCTAACTTAGGAGTTAACCGAAAAAAAAAAAAAACAACAGTTGAGCCTCAATGCCCTTAAAACAATTTTTCTGTGCATTAGATTACCAATTCAACCAAAACAGACTTGCAGTTTTTTTAGAAGAAAGAACAAAAAAACAATAATTACATAAATATTTGAACCCCAAAATATTTCTTAAACGCTGTGTGGGTTACTTTAGCAACTGTCTGTTTAGACAGCGAGCTTCTAGCAGTGTTGGCGGGATGTAAGTGGGTCTGTTTATCTGGTAGTAAAAGCTCTGTTTCTGTAGTTTTTCAAACAGGTACGATTAATACTGTCTAGTGTTAGATGTTAATCTATAATAAATCTTAGATATTTGCAGAAATATTCGTGGTGACCAATATGTGGCATTAAGCTTGTTAGAGCAAATAGGCTGCTGGTAATTTGGGTATAGTGATTGAAAATGTGTTATGTCATTTAAAAGTATGAAAATAGGCTAATGAAAACATTTAGATGTTTTATCATAGCACAGGGCAGAAGCTAAAAAAAAATAGAAAAACTTGATTCATCTAAATGGATGGTAATTTACACTTGCATAAACAGTTTTGTGTTCTTTTTATAAATCTACAGAAGCATCCACCTCACCAAAACTCAGCAGTATTCCAAAACCTCCTTTGGAGGGTTTCAAAGCTTAATTCTGAGGGTTTTACGAGTTCACTTGCATGCCAAACCCCTCACACACTAATCTTATGAGGTGTGATATTTTTTAGGGAGAAACTGCCAGTCCACGGAGACTCCATTCCACAATCACAGAAAACACAAACAGTAGTTTAGAAATCCTACTGTCAGAGTGTGTTGGGTAGACTTACTACTAGTATAAGCTTAATGAGACTGAGCTTAAACAAAGTATACGAAAGAACCTTGACTTAACATGTAGTTAATTAATTGCTATAGCTTAAAATAGAAATTAATATAGATCATTTTAAGGGCATATTGAAACTGTTTTGAAGTCATAGTTGGCCCTTAGTAGTTATTGACCTTTTCCCATTGATTTGTTGAAGCTGCAAAAATGTCTACAAACTGTTAAATGGTGAGCATGATTACTATCTGTCTTTCCCACAGCTGCTTAATTGCAGAAAGATTGCAACTCTGACATAGATACATTGGAAACAAAGACTTTTCCTTTGTGTTCCCTTTTTTAGTCTCAGTCTTCAAGAATTCAGCACCAAAAATTATAAAATGTTGAAAGCATGTTTTGGTATGGTTTGAATTTGACCAGACACATAATGCAACTTTTTAGTCATTGATTAAAAAAAACCAACAACATTTATTTCTAATATACATTATTTACATAAAAAAGTGTTACTCTAAAAAAAGGGTAGAATGTTATTTTTTGAATGAAGATGAGATATATTCAAAGACAGAGGAACCAAACACAGTGTTGTGAATTGTGGTGAGCCCTTGAAATATGTATTTTATACAGCCCAATTCATCTCATACAGGCAGGTAAAGTTAGACGACTTTAGAACATTCATTTATTTTTGAAATTATAAAAAATAAAGGAAAACAAATGAAGCCGTCTGATTCCAAGTGATTACACAACAAACCCTGTAGTAAACCCTGTTACACCATCTTCTATATAACTTTC
>JAVLVB010001089.1:1367753-1384716 GCA_032876305.1 Orestias chungarensis
CACATATATAAAAACAGTTTTGGATGTTTTCAAATGCTGAAAAAGGTCCCCAGCAACTATTATTTTATTTTACTTAAAATTGTGGTTATATCTTTAGAAAATTACTCCAGTACACGAAAAGGTTAATATTATATATATGAAAATGAATGGAATTTAGTTGCCCACTTAACTAGAACATTGAAGGTGTGCCTTAATATTATTTTGTCAATCAAATCAAACCAATTTTGTTTGAAGAAGCTGACTAAGATCCCAAAAAGAGCAAAAAATACCATCCAACAATTACCCAGTAACCTGTCTCTCCACAAAGTTGAAGCTCATGTCAGACACCATAGCAGCTAAGATAAGCAGATAAATGGATCATTGATATATGACAGAGGCACAGAAATCTTTGCAAAAAAAACCACTGGAGCAAAACACCAGCTGCTGGTTGACAGAAAAGTTGCCTAAGACTGCAAAGCCAGACAAACAAACTTGTGTACTTCCAGATTGATTACAAGAAAGCTTAGCACTCAGTGCATGATACACACAGAATGCCTGAAGCTGTTCAAAGTCAACAATACTTTCAAAACCTTCATCCAAAATCCAAGAGACTGTAAATATCCATTGAGTTGTGTAAATATCAATCAAATGTGGCATACTTCAAAGAGAGACTTTGCTCCCAATGCTGTTCTGCATAGACCGGAACTCCTTCAGCAAACTAATTGGCAAGATTGGCTATGGATACTGGCTCAGAAATGGAGCCACCATCAGTCACCTTCCCTACATGGATAACATCTAGCTGCATACTTAGTTAGTCAGAGATGGAGTAATTCATTCCACATCCCGAGGATCTACAGTTGAAAGAACCCAATGTTATTCGTTTAGGAGTAATGTTGCTATATCTTGACAAAGTAAGGCAACATAATTTTACATAGAAGGAATTACAGATGCTGAGGAGAACAATAGGTCCCTTCGAATACCATGGGCAAATGGCAACTCTCAAAATGGCCACATGTAAATCAGCAACAGAGTACCTGCAGCAAATAATGAAAGTTTTGAGAAGTCAGCTCAACAGCAAAATTAGGTCAAAAATAATTAATGGTAATACCTCGGCAGCAGTCAGAACATGTTTTGGGTAACTCCAAGGAATAAATTCTGTTTTCTTTTTGTTTTTTTTAAACCAAGCAACACATAGGGTGATTTTGGTGAGTGCCTTCATGGGACAAAAAAGACCTTTATTGGACATACCACTAACAGATAGCTGAAGTGGCGAGTGACAAAACCCAAAGTGCTCTAATGACCCTAAGCACCACTGTTGCCTTCACCTATCATGTTCTTTCTAGTTCTTTTCTGATCCCTTGTTATTTTCTTGTTTTATAATTTTCCTTTTTCCTTATATTTCCATTATTTGGAAAACATCAGCTGTCCTCCGCTACTTATCAATGATCGCAATATCTGGTTAGTTGACCATTACCATGTTGTTTGTATGTTTCTGAAAGCCGCATAGGATCATACTGGGAGGTAATTCACGCTATGTCTCATGTTGGATTGTGGATCGGATTTTCACTACACACCTGGCTCCTTCTGCAAGATTAGGGCAGAGTTTGTCGATAGTGGATTTATGATTCGTTCCACCATGCATGTTGTGTAGTTTTCATGTTTTAACATTAGTAGTCTAACCAGAAGATCAGATTGCTGGGAAACCTTTGCTGTTGATTGCCCAGACCTAGCCAATAAAACTACTTCTTAGAACTTGGCCAACTTTTTAATTGAATGTTGCTATTTACGTGTGTGTGTGTGTGTATTCAATTCGATTTTGCTCATCTGAAAGATTTAAAACTAATTTCTATTTTTAATTAATCTATACTATCTTTACTGAGGGAAATGAATTACTGAAGCAAACTGACTTTCTAGTAATAATTTATTAAATCGGATCCGGAAGTTGTGTTTGTATTCAGCAGCAGACCAGAGTGTGTAGGTTTGGCTTACGAAATATCCGCCAATTCCTCTCTGCCATTACCAAACACCTTATTCTGTTATTGATTCTTGACTATTATTGTTTATAAGGTTGGATGATTGAAGCTTAAAGAAATAAGACACCTTGGCAATAGAACAACTTATTAATTTTTCAAACAGGAGCTTCAGTATTGTGTGGGAGGACCACTTGCATTCACAACTGTTTGGCAGTTATCATTTCATTCACCAGCTTTCATGTACATGTTATAGGTATGGGTCACTATAATAAAATAAAAAAAAGATATTAAAAAGAATATATATCATATATATATCATAAAGTATATGCCTACTAAAGAAGCAGAACAAAAGTACAGGATCATTTAAATAAAATTGTAGTTTGTATGGAATAAATACACTTGTATGTAATAAAAATGTTGTTACATGTAGACTTCACAAGACTATTTGCATCAGGAGATAAGACATACAAACGCAAAGAAAATACTATAAAATATACTTCTGTTAGTTTCAACAGATCTACATAGTAAAGTATGGTAAATAAAGCTTTTTTTTTTTTTACTTTCCGACTTCTCAGCATACAAGTTAGAATGCTATGTGGTTGCGCTGTAACTAATGGCTCTCTCTGCACAGAGATGAAAGAGATGTTGCCAGATATAAATAGAGCAGCTGGGTTAGCTTCAGAAAGGTTCCTTGGAGAGGAATAGGAAATTGGGAACTGGCTGCATACATTACAACAAGAGCTTTGCGTGGGCTTTGTCGTTTTCTCTTCACATAAGTGACTGTGACTCACTACTCTTCCTTATTATTCACCATAAATCCAACCTACATAACAGTGACAAAGCTGTTATACAACTTGAAACTTATTTACCGTTCAAAATGGCATCACAGTATTCCCATGTCTAATTAGAATTAAATTAGAATTAAAAATGTTCTGCATATGTTTGCAGATTTAAAGCTGAAAGCAAATTGCATGTTATATTCTTTAGATAGACATCACACTTAATTTTGTCAAGGTTGCTTTACTATTTTTTATTTTTTTGGTTAATTTGTTGTTTTACGGACATGTAAAAATTGTTCAATAGATTTATTATATTGGACCTTAGATGTTGACTATGTTAGGCTTCTGCTGTCAACTCTGTAGATTGGAAAGAAATTGCTATTATTACAATATGAAGTACCAAATTAAAATAAATTTTAATGTGTCCTGGTTTCAACTTGTCCTCAGAATAGAGTAGGACAGAATAAATCAATATAGTAGAATACGATTTGTATTTTTACTTGCATAATAAATAAAATCTCATATTATCCGGTACCTGTAACTGATGATTATTGATGTGCATGTCTCTTTCAATAAGTAAAAATGTAATTAAAATGAAAAAGCTTTTAACCTTTAAGAACAATTAAAAACGTATTAGTTCTTTACTTGAGCTGGAGGAGCCAATAAATTAAACCTAATTTTCATATAGTTATGTGGTATTACATTTGTTGCCATAAAGCTTTACCTCTGTTTTAGTCTGCCTTAGAGAAATAATGTATCATTTTTTTTCAGACAGTTTGACTCTTAAAAATGACTGATAAATGCCTAAAAGACTGTATGAAAAAAAAAAAAAAAACTATGTTTAAACATCTTGCAGGTGATTGGCTTTACAAATTGGCTATCATGATTGGCTTGGGTTGCCCTTCAAATAAGATTTTCATAAACACAAAAGATTTTATTAATTCTTATAAGTTTAAAGCAGTCAGGCCTTCTTGAAATGGAGAAATTAAATCAAACTAACTCAAAAACAGCATGGTATTTTTTACAACTGTTTTTTTTCAGTAATAGTTTACACAACCTCTTTAGTTTTGATTAAAATTACATGAAATAAATGTAAAATAAATCAGTTCCTCTAAAACGTTTCACACAAAACAGACAACGCTGTCCAATGTTGGCACAGCTGCTTTTCAGGGTTAGAAGCCAAGTCTACAAATAGCTTGCATATTCTAACTGTGCATGCACTGGTACCCTTCTGGTACTCATGCTTCCTCCCACATTTTAAGAAAACATGACTATTCGTTTACTCGGTCTCTCTAAATGGTTTTTTGGTGTGTATATTTATTTCTGTTGCAATTGACTGGCAATCTGTCCAGAGTGCATCCCACCTCTCGCCCGATAACTGCTGGAGACCAGCACCCCCAACCCCATAATCCTGAAGGATAAAGCCAATGGGTGGATGAATGGAAAACAACAAAAAAAGACATAGTTTGAAATATAATTAGCCATTTGAAGGTTTTTTGGTGAGACTAGCATTAAGGGATTTTCACACAATGGGAATGAATTTAGCCCACAAAGATACAAAGTGTGAACCTGGAGGGCAAATACCACAGCTTGCTGAATAAAAAAAAATATAGGTGAAGCAGGAATCCTTTTGATCATAGAGGGATTCTATACGAAGATTTTGTTCTCGCGAGCAGTGACTGTGCTTAGGCTCTGGCCAGGAGGCTACTCTCTTTTTCTGACTACCACAGATGTTTTGTTTTTTTCCTCCTAATGAGGAGCCACAGCAGGGAGTGGTACACTTCATAGAAGAGAAACTTCAAAATAAAGGATTTAAGGGAGAATATTGGGTGAGTGTTTCTCATCGACAACTACAACAAATGAAATAAATTGTTTTGTTCACCATGCACCATATAGTGTTGATAAATCCATGTGACCATCAGAGATTGTATCACCGAATCCAACCTTTAAACATTTACGTGAATTTTTGCTTCTTTAGGCTGATCCCAGCGTAGCTGAAATGGGCATAGACTCAACCACCAAAGGTAATTTGAAAGGAGATCGTGCTATGTTGTTACTATACCATTGAATAGCTGTTTGTATGACACATCGCCCAGAATCATGTGGATTTTCAAATCCTCCACAATGTTAAGGTGGCCATTCTATAATTGGATAATGTGCATATTTTAACCTGTTTTGTTTTGATCTATGTTTTTAACGGGCTGAATAGCCTGCATATTTGAGTAGAGATGCATTGAGCAAAGCCCTTCTGATGAGAATTACCAGATTATCAGCTTCACCAATCAAGTATGTATAGATTACACAAAGAACACTCTTAATTTTTGAAAGAAAACTGAAGAAAGAAGACTCAAACTGAGTTACTTTTATTAAAAGTGAAATATTGAAACAATGTAAAAATCATTGAATCCAAAAAAGGCACACTTGCTAAAAAAGGAGAATGACAAACGATTGCTGATTTGCTTAATGTGTGTTTCCAAGGGTATTTTGATAGGTTTTTTTATAAGCTTCACATCTTTGAGGTTTCCCTCACCCTACTCTTTTACCTTATCCACAGATAATTTATTTGGTTTGAATAGGGACTTTGGTTGTGCCCCTACAAAACTAGTTTGGCAAACAGAAACTTTGAGCAAATTCAAATTTCTTCTAGATTGCAAGACTTTAGGATGTAGCAGACAGGTCAAATGAACCTCTTGATTTTTCAAAGTCTGCCAGCAAGAATTAAAAATCAAGTGAACCACAGAAATGTGCATCTCTATACAGTATCTGATTGCTAACAGGTAACCACTGAAGCTATGCCTATGACAGAATGACACATACTTAATATACATTGAAATCATCCCCTGCCAAAGATGTACAGAAAAAGTATTTTTTTATTGCATTTCTTTTTTTTTCTTTCTTTTTACCACCTTTTGCAACAGATGTGTTAGATTTGTTCATATGTAGGTTTATTTGTATAAACATAAAAGGAAATATCTTAGCAGTTTTACTGGAAAAATACAAAGAACAGAAAATTATTTTAAAAGGACAAGAAAACCTAAAGTAGCATTAGAAAATTAAGCACCACTTATAAAGACGTTTCTAATAACATTTAAATTAAAAACAAAAAGTATGACAATCCAAAACCTATTAAATTCTTTACAGATCAAGAATTAAGATTTCAAAAGTGTAGTCCTGAAATAGGTAGCAAGTGCAATGATTACACAGACTCTCTTTGAAATCAAACAAGTATTTTGAATTTTGCTTTCTATATTAAAGATGGATGCACGCTAATGGGATTTTTAGCATTTATTATGACTTCGTTGGGGAGATCCTGTCAGTTACGCCAGCTATTTAAGCTTTTTTTTCAGTAATTTTTAGGATTTGCTACAACATCTTACTAAACTAATAAAGTGTAAATGTATGCTACAACTTTTAATTCTTGAGTTTAAATATTAAGTTCCTAAAATAGAGGCATGAAAAGGCAATTTAGGATTAAAGCATGTGAATTGAGGACTATAGCTTGTTTAATATTTAAACGCGAAGGGAAAATAAATTATCATTATTATGGTTGAAAGTATTACGTTTAGAATTACGGTGCATTCACTATTGGGGAAGAGGAAAAGGTTAGTAGTACTTGATTGCTGGGGCCAAAGGCTAATCTTTTAGCTTTGAGACTTTTCTTTCCTATCTGAACAACTGCTGCATACAAGGAGTAGAAAAAAGGATTTAATAAACCACTGAAAAATATGAAAAATGCATATTTAAACATATCACTCTGTAGAATACTCATACTTAAAAACATGTGTGGTAAGATCAGCACATTGTTAACTATAAAGCATGCATCGTAAAAGGAGAGGCCTGAAAATAGTTTACAACTATTAAATAGCATGTATGTTTTGTTTTTTAACAGTAATTACAAACATAAAATGATAATTTTATAATAAAATTTAGTTTTTTTGTAGTAAGATTTATTTTCCAATGCCAGTTTGCCAGAGGGTTAGGGTTATCTAAGCCTGTTTAAAACATTTTATTTCCAACAATAAAATGTCTGCACACATACTTCCTTTCCTGTAAAAACTAATGTACACATATCTCACTTGAAATCATTATTCTTGTCTATCCCTTCTAAAATTACCACGTCAGAGTTATTGAACTAACAAGAAAATACACGTATTACTTTAACAAAAAACAAAAAAACCAAAAATGTATTCCTAGAAGGGGATCTATTCAATATTTGAATCACATCCTATCATCTCATCCTGACAATAAAAGAAAAAAAGGTATTAGAATTTTTTTTTAAATAAAATCTATTTTGTGCTGATTCTTACAAACTTCAGAAATACTTCTAACCGAGTAACCTCAATGGTTAATTTTAATCAGTTATAAAAATTAGGCTTTTCTATCCTAATACTTCATAAGTTTGTATTTTTGTTTTTTAGCATTAAGATATTTAAAATTCCCCAATGTTCATATTATAAAGCACAAATGTAAATATCACAGGGACCCACTTGGGGCTACTATTGAGAAACATTTAACGGAAATGTTTATCTTTGTTGGATGGAATTATGCTTTAAATCAGGAGTTAAAAAATGGAAGTTACAGAATTAATATTGGTGTTTTTGTATATTGTTTACTGTTTATAACTTTAAATCTTTTTCTGTGGGTGACTTTGTGGCTTTTGTTTTTGTACATTTAAAGAAGGAAAACAGAAGCTGGGAGTTGTTTGATGATCTCAAACAAGTCGTTTGAAAACAACTAGATTTTTTTGCTGCATGTTAAAATACTGTGGGCACGGATAATAGTGCTGCTAGAAAACATAAGAGCAGTCTGCGGTTAAGAACCTGCACATCATAGTGAAAAATAGGTTATTTATACATAATGCATAAAAATAGGCCCCAGGTTGGTTACAGCTGTACAGTAAACACGTTTTAAATAAACTTTGTATTTAATCATTTCGTGCCTTCATTTGCAGAGCTGAAAAGGTGGTCCAGGTGTTGAGCAGAGTGGCAAATAGGCCTCACTGGCCTAGTAACTGGCAGAGACATCTCTATTCAAAATAGTTCAAGTTTTGAGAGTACAATGCAGATACAGAAAGAGATGAGGAAATACATGAAAAATGATTTGTTCTCGCCCTTATAAGCCTAAAATTAACATGCTGGATTCAAAAATGTTACCAGAATCTTTGGAAATCGTTAACTTGGACAAAGAATCTCCATTCTTCAAAACATACAAATGAAGCTTGCTGTATTTTTGTAATGATATCTTCAGTATTTGCTGGCAGTGTATATATTTAAAATGTCTACTTTGTCATGTTTTTCTTTTTGTCTTAAAATTGTTGTGAACTTCTGTTTTCAGAAACTGTTCTCTCCAACAGAGAAATTAGCCATACCTGTACTTTTAATATAGATAAAGAAGGGTGTAAAAAGGTTTAATTCTGCTCTTATATATTTATATTTTAATGTGCTTACATAGATAGTGGAATAAGCTAAGACGGGTACTGCTGGCTTATTGGCAGAAAAGCCAATATTTTGTATTTGAAGATCACACTGCTTAGTTTTGAGTACATCTGTGAATATGTATATTGACTAATATTTCTGCTTTGTGCACATGCATTTGGGGATATGTGTAAATAAATCCATCATTTTTAAATGTTATGGCATTAGTTCAAATTTGTAACCGTAAATTAATTGTCCTACCAGCAAGTTCAAATTTTGACCAGGATTTTCTTACTTGTAAGGCAAGGCAAGGTTATTTGTATAGCACATTTTCGTGTACAAGACAGTTCAAAGTTCTTTACATAGGAAAAAAGAGCAGGGAATGAAAAAATAAAATTAACTTTGAATTTAAAAATAAATAAAATAATAATAAATAATATTAAAAGTAATAATATTCCCAGTTGCTATATGCACAGTTAAACAAGGCTGTTTTCAGCCTGGATTTAAACATCACCAGAGTTGAAACCTTTTAGGTGCATAAAACTGGAATGAAGCCTCCCCTTGTTTGGTCCCGACTCTGGGCATCATCAGGAGGCCACTACCTGAGGTTCTCAGAGTCCGGGCTGGTTCATATGGCTCTAACATGCCAGATATGTACTTTGGGGCTAAACCATGAAGAGACTTGTACACAAGCAAGGCTGTTTTAAAGTCTATTCTTTGAGTGACCGGAAGCCAGTGTGGAGACTTTAGCACTGGACTAATGTGGTCATATTTCCTGGTTTTGGTCAGAACCCGAGGAGCAGCATTCTTGATGTTCTGAAGCTGTCTTAAGGCCAGTTTAGAAAGCCCAGTGTCCAGGCCGTTACAGTAGTCTAACCTGCTAGAGATAAAAGCATGGATAAGTCTTTCTAGGTCTGGTTTAGAGACTATTCCTCTGATTCAGGCACTGTTTTTAAGATGGTAAAAGGCTGCTGATGTTACTGATTTAATGTGGCTGTTGAAGTTCAGGTCAGAATCCAGTATTACCCCATGATTTTTCACGGGATGATGACAAACTGATGACACTTTCTCTTTGTTTCTGTGTGCCACAGAAAAACATTTAAGTTTTGTCTGAGTTTATCTGGAGGAAGTTGTTCTCCATCCACAGGCTGATCGATTCAGCAACACAATAAATCAACAGGCCCATGTTCTCCTGCTGTCAGCGAAACGTAGATCTGAGTGTCATCAGCATAGTTGTGGGAGAACACATCATGGCTGTGAATTAGCTGGCCCAGTGGAAGCATGTACAGATTGAATAAAAAGGGTTCCAGGATCGAACATTTGGGAACCCCCCCAGATCACACCCATTCGGTCGGAGACGCAGTTCCCAATTTGAACAAAGTAATACATGTCCTCAAGGTATTGTAGGACTGGAACCAGTTTAGAGCCATACCAGTGATTCCCACCCAGTCTTTTAACCTCTGTAATAAAATCACATGGTCAACTGTATCAAAGGCGGCGGTCAGGTCCAACAGAACTAGGACCGAGACTTTGCCTGCATCTGAGTTCAGGCGGATGTCATTTGTCACCTTGATCAGAGCTGTCTCAGTGCTGTGGTGGGGCCTAAAGCGGGACTGGAAAGAATCAAACACATTGTTAGACAGGAGAAAGTCACTCAGCTGTTGGTATATTACTTTTTCCATGACTTTTCCTAAGAATGACAGGTTTGATATGGGTCGGAAGTTGTTCAGTGCTGTGGCATTCAGTCAATGGTGAATGAGCGTCTGGTGAGCGTGTTAAAAGAAAAAAAACACACAATAGTACAAGATTAGAATATTTAACAATTTGTGTCATTTTATAAATGTTCGAGGACAAAAGAAATGCAAGTCAAGAACACTATGGACTTCGATGCATTTCAAACTCAGATGGTCGGATCTGTGTCACAAACCTGCAGCTATATTGCATTTTCATTTGTACAAGATAATCCTGCCCAGATTAAACCACCAGTGACATATGACATTTGATGTGTGACAGCACAAAGATAAAACCACAGACACAGATCTTAGTCTATATTGTATACACAGTGGGTGATACCAATGTAAACAAACCTCTGCTAAGAAACTGTTACATGAGCCTGGCTGAAGACTAAAGTCCCCATTCTGCTAAACTCACTAAACGTAACTCACACTTGGAAAAACTAAAATAAATAAATAAGACATTCATCATTTTCCAGTTGAAATGTCTATCAAAGCTAACAGAATATCCACTGGAGATTATGTACAATTTCTACTCATCTAAGACATTTACTGGCAGCTACAGTGATCACATACTATAGTTCCTGCCAGATGATGGAATGGCTTTGTGGGGGTTACCGTGGTTATCCTTCTCTGTACTCTGTCAAACGGAAGCACCCAGTTGCTGGTTAGTGATAGGAGATGCATTATGTCGCATTGACATTTGTAATAGTCCCCTAGGTGCTCCACTGTGGGTTTGACTGACAGACCACCTCAGGTGGAAACGTTGTCCCATAAATCACCCAAACACATTGTTCTCTATTTGGTTTTATTTTTCCTTAAATGTATTAAGTAGTCACTTTGTCTTACAATTTTTTCTTTATGTGGTAAATGTCTAAAAATTGGTGCCCATGTCATCTGTAAATTACAGGACAGCAGATTGTGAAAACAGAAGACAATGGTGAAAGATACCAATGTATTGTGTTATGTCTTTACTACTTTCAAATGATAAATATTCCACTTTTTAAGCAATTACGATTAAACATGCATACTTGTGTAAATTTATGTTTGACCTTCCACCATATTTCCCTCTTTGCATCACCTGGCTTGCCATTGTGAGCTTAACCGACAATAAACCACAGTTTAAATAGTATCACATTTTTTTTCTTTTAGTTATTTTTAACGGCCAGAATATCAAATGATTGAATAATTATAACACTTGTTTTTATACAACTATTACAATAAGAAATATACCTTTAAGTTTTGCACTATTCATAAGTCCTCTAATTTTTTACATATAACCTGTTGCTAAAGAAACCCTTCACTATCAAGTATTGTTTGATTTGGGTCATCCTAGATTCAATAAGAGAGTTTGTTTATTGGTTACACAAAATAATTAAATGGCCCAGTACCAAAGTGAGTAGAAAACCTCCTGCAGGCTAAACATTACACACTCCCAGGCTGCCTATAAATGTACAACAAAACATCCATGCTGATCTGCTTAGCTGTGCTGCCCCCCAACCCTCTAATGAACGAGGCCAAAAGAACTCTTGGGCTTAGCCTCTCCCTCTTACCCCAACTTAACAAGATGTCCCCATAGTCCCGGACTTTTTTGTCTGACACACACACACACACTGATACAAATGCCCAGCCATGCACAGTCAGTCACACACACGTCCCCCAAACCACCAACCCTCAGACCAATCTGTCTGTGGCACTGTAGTATTATTAGACTTATACATTCTCAAAGGGGAAACACTCAGTGCTGAGAGCTGGAAGATGAGATATGCTACAGGGGCTAGTAGTTCCATTAAAATGGCATTCACCAGGGCCTTTGTTATCATCGGCCTTGACGTTTTCGGGATGCAGTGAGGTTTGCTGATCCATGACCATCTCATCTATCTTTCAGGATTCGAAGGAAGTTTGTGTGAAATTGACACCAATGAGTGTGGTTCCAACCCATGCCAAAATCTTGGAAAATGTGTGGACAAGGCCAATGGTTACAGGTAAAAACAATAAATCTTCTTCTGGGGAGTTTCAATAGACCTAGACAGTGTGTGGATTTTATTTGAGCTTTGCATAGGATTGGAACGAGAAAGTCGAATATTTAAAAACATACAATTCTTCTTTGTGCCCTTCATTCATTTGCAGTATTCCTCTTTTTCTTTTTTTTTTCCGCACTGTATTCTTATTTTTTTGGAGTGTTTATGCTCCTGTAATTTATTTATTTATTTTTTGTTTTTTTTTCCTTCCTATGTACAATTGAAAAACATTTAGAACCTCCTTCTGAACTTCAAGTTTACTTCAAATTAAATTGACTATCCGTCTATTTATCCGTGTATTGTCTAAAAGTTCCCCTCATATTAATATGTCTGTTTTTTTGTTCATTCTTTTTATCTTTAATTGTGTGCTTTACTTTTTTATATTGCCGGTCATTCTATACTGTGTGCAGCACTTTAGTTATCTAATGTTGCTTTTAAATGAGCTAAAGAAATCAACTCCGACATGACTTGTTAATATAAATGAAAAGATTAAAACATATTGTTTTCATTTTGGCTGTAAAACAAATGCAAAATTCCATAAATACACAAATTAGCAAAAAATTACAAACATTTTAAAAACTATTGTCAGTGTGATCCTAAGTGTGTTATATGCACCATCTGCCATCAGTGACAAATGTTTGTCACCTTGGCTACAATAGGTTCAAAAAAACTTTGTGGAGTGTTTTTTGAAAAAGGGCAATAAAGAATTAAGGGTTATAGTAATTAAGTAACATTTTTGATTTATGTGTTAGATTTTAAGATCACAGACTAAGAACCATGAACAATTTTTTTGTGAAAAATGTGCACGAACCCTTGCGGTGCAAAAGAGGTCAGGGTTTGTAATAGAAACTGAAATGGCCTTCACATATATGTGTAGTGTATAGACGTGTATAGAAGTAACCACTGTTACACACACTTCTATACACAGATGTGTATAAAAGTAATTAAAAAGATACATTTTAACATCCCTTAAGCACATTTCCAAATTACAAGGAGCTAATGTTTGCTCTCATCCTAAAATCAGGTCAAACTATTTATGTCCCAAACAAGTCTTGCATAATTATTCTTGTGATCTTTTTAGACATTCAAGCTTTAGGTTTAGTTAAACAGTTAGTGTTTAAGTTTTTTTTATGGTGCTATAAAGGCAATTAGACTAAACGTGTGTAATTAATCTCAATAAATCCAAGTGCTATTTATTTATTAATTTTGCCTGTGTCCACGGGAAACAAACTTCCTATTTTTCCTTTGAGACAAAAAGGTTTTTTTCCTGTTCCAGGTGTGATTGTCAGATGGGATTTTCTGGTCCTTTTTGTGAGGAAGACATCAATGAATGCATGTCCAACCCTTGCAGAAATGCGGGCATCTGTCAGGACCTTGTTAATAAGTTAGTATGAATATATTAGTTTTAGTTTATTTGTGTTTATTCCATTTGAAGCTCAGCTGTTTTTCATGATGTGGGTTAAAAAAACAACAGATACAATTAACTGTTTGAGTTTGCTTTGAAAGCTGAACAAACAAAAAGCATTTTCCAAGGCAAACAGTTGAGGCCACGGTGTTCGTCTTCAAAGTCTTGTGCTTTATATAACAATTCATCCTTGACACATAAGCTTCCTTTCTAAAGACGGAGTGAATGCTGCAGGAGCAAATCATGTATCTAGATTGGTCTTTACTCTTCCGGTTCTTCTCTCTGCTGTGCCTAATGGGAGCCCCGGGGCTTAAAGACTTAGCTGGACAGATGGGAGGAGAAGTCCCAGGGCCGAACTGAGTCCTAAATGGTTTGTTTTCATATTGTATCCCCGTCGATGCTTTGCTCCCATTTGACCTGGCGTGGCTCATTGCACTTCCTAGGGAGTTCACATTGGGTGTGTTTTAAAGCTGCCTAATTTGCACCCTCAACCCCAACTTCCTATCCCTGAGCCAAGAAAGTCCATTCCCACCGCAGTGATGAGTCAGTCTTTGTAGCATTATCTTTAAATCCTCGTCATATGTCTACACAACCTGGCTGAAGGAGTGTACTGGTATAAACTTTGCAAGCTGTGAAAGCAAGGATGGAACTACTTCAGTCATACAAATCTTACTAATAGACAATTCTGAGGAAAGGAAAATATAGTACTCCAAAAAATATTCCAATATTTTAACATGGAAAATATGTATTTGCTAGATTTTAGTATGGAGTTGCCTAACCATATTTTTTGTTACGTAACTTTAAAGCACAATAATTATCTCTTTGGACTGTTTATGTGAGGATACATTTACAGAGAGGTCTGACTGAAAAAGATACACTGACATTATCAAAACACAATTTCAATTAATCTAAACATTAAACATTGCTGTCCCACTGTCACTGTTTTTGAGTATTATCTGGAAAACAGCAGCAGCGAAATGCTTTTTTAATTAATATTATTATTATTATTATTATTGCAGTTAATTGACAGTATACCCATAGAACATTAGAAAAATTTGTTTTGCTTCGTTACAATCAACAATAACCTGCATATACTTGCGTATATATATATATATATATATATATATATATATATATATATATATATGTATATGTGTGTGTGTGTACTGTGTTTCTGTGTGTGTTTATATGTAGGTATAAGGTATTTATACTTTTTTTAATTTATTCATATTAAGACTCAATGAAGTACATTGATAAATATTGTTGTAATTTTAAACGTGTCGGAAGTTTTAGTGGTATAAAGGCATTGTGCATGCAATCAGATATATTATTTTACTTTTAAGGCTTCTGGTCTTTGCAGGATTTGACCGTATTCCTTTATCATTTAGTGTTATCACATCCTTCTCAGGTTCCTCTGCGTTTGCCCTTCCGGTTATTTTGGAGTGTTGTGTGACCTGGATGTGAATGAGTGTGAAGTCTCACCTTGCCTACACGAGGGCATCTGTATCAATACGCCCGGAGGCTTCGAGTGCGTCTGCCGGCCTGGATACACAGGTACCCGCTTTGCCCTCAGGTGACATGAAGATCAATATAAGGGTCTGAAAATCTTATCATAATGGCTAGTGCAGCTGCATGCTATTGACACAACTTTGACACAGATCTGGCTTGGTGTTCTAAAAAAATAGAGAAGACTCCTAATACCTGCTTTTAATTGCTGCTGCTTCAGGTTTGTATTTTTGTTAATCTTTTTACATTTTACCAGCCTTTCTATATCTAATCAATTTTTGTTTCACATTCTCCTTGAGCAGATATTTAGCTAATTTGGTTGAAGTACATTTGTTTGTTGATGTATTTATTTATTCTTATGCTATTTGGTAACCTGCTTAAAGTACAGGCTTTATGGGGGCAAAGCTCAATCCAAATGTGCTGGACCTCCTTTTTTAAGGTTAGAGGTTATGTTGATAGGTATAGTTTGAATACAAGGTTGGAAATAAACAGTTAAAGGTTAGGAGTATTGTTTTGGTTAGGCATAAATGCAGTTACGAAAATGAACAAAAGCCACTATAAAGTCCTATTATATGTGGAAATATAAACTTATGTGTGTCTCTGTGTGCGTGTTGGTGCACGGTCCAAAGCTGATTTCTGTCAGGTATGGCTAAGATTAATTTCATTTGTCTTCCACCTGGTATCATCAATTTATCCTTTCTCAGTTAAGAAAAGGTGGGAAATCTCAGAGGTATTGCCACTCCAGAGAGCAGAACCTGACACGCATGGCCCAATTCCCACAGAAGCTGCTTTTATTATTAGGCCTACACACACCATAGTACAAGTCATTTTCTTTTGCTCTAAGCTCATCCGAGGAAACGGGGTCCCCAAAGGAGCAAGCATCCACGAATACAGGTTCAGATTGGTTTAAACTGACCCAGACTCATGTGAAATATTTCCAACTGTCACATGTACTGCAACTTTGAATTCTCTATGTCATTTGGTTGTAGCTGCATGCTTGTGTATTGTTTGCCTAAAATCAATTTCAGCTTTGCCCAATGATTTATGCAGAAGTATTTTAATTGAAACTTATAAAACATGTCACTGCTTAGGTGGGATGATGCACCATAGTGGCTTAACCATTATGGAGCTTAGGGGAGAACTTTGTTTAAATATTGAAAGCCAAAAATGATTTTAAGTTTAACAGCTTAAGCTGCTTCCTAATAACTTGTCTGTTTTCTGGTGTGAAACTTTATTTCCACCTAATTTACCACTTGCATTGAGGTTTTATGCATCCTTGTTTTTATTGCTGTTATATAACACTTGATTTTTTGAGGGGGGGAAAAGGACACCTCAATATCTAAAGGGTTTATCTAATATTTAAGGATTTTGTTTTTACTTGCAAAAGGTTAGCTTAGAGCAAAAGAAATCAGAGTCTTCACATTTTTGAGTCTTCATATTTAGCCATCTGAAGTGTTCTGTGATTTTAAATCAAGCACATTTGACTTATCATTGTTAAATATAAACTATACCATTGTGCTTTTGGGTATGATATGGATTGTCATTTATCTCTAAGCTAAACCTCAGTTAAACTGACCCTTACGTTTTACCATATTTACCCTTTACCTTCAGTATTTCTCTTTATTTAGGGATTCCTATTTAGGTATCAACTATTTTTCTGGAACAAACGTAATTTTCATAGCATGATTCTGCCACCACCATGTGTTATAAAGAGATCAGTGGATTGCAGAAGAAGTTCAATGTTTTTCTTTGTTTTTTTTATTATTATTTATTGGTTTGTTTATTTTGAATATATTGAGTGACCAGTCGGTTGTATAAAAAACCCAATATGGCATTCACAGAGCAACTGTATTTACAGGCGATGTTTCTTTTGCTAATTAAGTTGTCAAACCTAAGCACATTTAATCATTATTTTTAAAATAAACCACAGTTTTTTTCCCCTTCTGTTTTAAATGCTTAGACGTGTAGTTTGTGGATGTTTTGACATGTGTGACAGTTGCAAAGAAGTCTGCGGACAGAATAATATTTGGAACATTTCACTTAAGAGCCTCTGCAGTGCCTAAGATATATTTTTTGGACTGCACATATTGTAGATGTCATGTTGCATTTTGGGGTCATAAGTCACCGCAGTGACATGATTAATGGCTGATCTT
>JAVLVB010001089.1:1384816-1412544 GCA_032876305.1 Orestias chungarensis
TTTTTTTTTTTTTTTTTTTTTTTTTTTTTTTTTTTTGTTGTTTTTGCTTTCAAAAATTCAATCTTTTCTGAATGAACTTCTTAGAGAATACAGTTGCAATGTCTGTATGGGCGCCTGAACCTAACCAATGAAAGGTTTTGTTTGATTTTATATTTAAGCTTAAACATTTAGTTTAAGCTGAAAATGTTTAAATAGTCCTTGTAAAAAATAAAAAACACAAATGCCCAGCTAACAATCTAAGAAAAAATTTGGATCAAGTTACCAGACTTAGTTCATTCCACTCAAAAATCAGACTAGTATTGGTTCATTGAATAAATCCATAATCTTAGAATAAATTGTAAAGCAGTTTGAAACGTAAGCACCTATAAAATACAATTTTTATTCCGGATTCATGTCAAGTCTCTGACTGGAGGAGTTAACTGTAAGGCTCTTAAATGTTAATTTTCAAATTATTTCATTGATGAGCCTTTCTTGTAGGTATAAAGTCCAGCCTGTTCTGCAGTTAACATTTCATAGAGTACTGTTATGTGCTGATTGCAGGAAGTGTCATGCAAATCCAGCAGATATTTCTTATTAGCTCAAACAGGGCCTGTTAAACTTCATGTTCTTTGTCTGACAAATGCTTTGATCTCTTCTATTTCATCAGCAAACCCCCTTTGCCAATCTGGTATTTCTTCTGAGGCATATTTAAATGTAATTTACAGTGCAATCAAGCATTTATATTTCAAGTCCGGCTAAGCCAAGAGTCGTCTGTTGTTCTTGCCAGATACTAAATCCTGGAAGCAGGTGTCTTCATGGGTATACCGTGTCTAAGTATCATCCTGACCCTAGGGCAGCCACAAACATTTTAAAAATCTCTAGTTAGCTTGCAAATTGTTTGTGACATCTGTCACTCCTGTTTTCCCTTATTTATGTAAGGTTTTCTCTCTTTTATGTTAAAAACCGTTTCAATTTTATAATAATACTCTTGCATTCACACATGTAGAGGACATCTTAGCTTATTTATTTGACATAAGAAAATATGCATTTGACTGACAGTATGAAAGAAATGTGCGAGATGAGTACAAAGTCTTTTTTTTACCATAAAATCTAATTGCAGCCCCTTGCATAACCACCCACAGACAGTTAACTTAAATATGTTACTGCAATCATGTATTGATCTTTTAAATTAAACATTTGTCTAGGATGCAAATGGAGGAAAAACTGTATTTATTGTTGACATTTATTTTTTTTAACTTCTAAAACACCTACGCTTTTTGACTTCAAAGTGCCTGTTTTATTAGACAAGCCGCGTAAAGCCCAAAGACATTTAGAGTCATCAAAAATGGATAAAGGCAGAATGTGCTTTCATATGCTGGTGGTGCAGAATACTTGGGATGTTTTTGTAATAAATAACTGAAATGTGGTATATTATCATAACAGTTTTCGGAACTTGTTTTCTTTCTGTTGATCAAGGAATTCACCCCTAATCCCACCAACAACAAAAAACTCACAAGGACTGAAGAAATAAAAAAAATTTAGGAGAACAACCACCATTGCAAAATTCTGCTACAGATCTTTTTTTCTGTCCTGAAAACATTTTTGAGTTGATTTAAAATAACAAGCAAAAGGGGAAATTCATAGTTGAATAAGTGTGACGTGCTTTGGTGTTAACTAACAAAAGACATCCTTTGAAATCACAAACAAGCAAGACTTTTGTAACAAAGACAGTTTAATGTATAAAGGCAAACCATGAGTTTCGTATAACTTCACCAGAAAAAAAGTGTTGCAAAATCAAGAGATCTTTTTTATAGTAATGCATGCAGCATACTCATGTTTACCATTTCGTCCAGGCTGTGAGATTATTTGATATCAAAGGTTTGTAAAGAGACGATACAGGAGAAATATGTCTTACTTCTAAGATCGTTTTATCAGGAATAAATGCTAATGCTGATTCTAGTCTTGTGTTTTCTGAATGGCAACAGGAGTTTGGTGACTCATGGTAGAGAGATAAAACAAAACAAAGATGAAAAATTGACACAATGAAAGAAAAGATAGCTCGAAACTCATTATTTTTGTATTTTTGTTTTGTGTTAAAACTTATGTATATCATATTATCTTACACTTTTATCTGAAAAAAAACTGCTGTTCTGTAGTGGGTGTAAGTCTGAAACACAGACAGATGTTACAGTCTCAGTATGCATAATTTCTTTTTTTAGGTCATTTTTTCCTTTTTTTTCTTTTTAAGAAATGGTGTTCAAGCTGTAAACTGTGGGGGAGTCAGAGGGAGGTTACTGAGGGCTGGGAAGCTGGTATGCACCGCATAACAGAAGAAAAAAAAACACCAGTATGATGAGGATTAACACTTAGAAGTGGTTGAAGTGCGTCCACAGTTGTCTTCTTGATACTTTTCTTAGGTTCAGTGCTCTTTTTGTTTCTGTTTGTATATATTTATATATTTCGTTTTTTGTAGGTTTACAGCTATGAAATATTCTTTCCATTTTTAAGTAATGAACAAAATAGTACTGTGTAAGCCATTCAAACCGTGATATTGCTTTTATCACCACATTTTTTTGTAACAAACTGTGGTCTTCATGAAGTTATCTGTGCACTAATCGTCTCTAACAGTCCTCGGAGAGAGAAGATGAGTGGATACCATAATAACATGTCTTACTATTGTGTTGTTAAGTAACTGCTATATATATATATATATATATATATATATATATATATATATATATATATATATATATATATATATATATAAATAAAATAAATAAAAAGGCTTTTAACTTGTTACTTGGTCCACATGATTGCCATTTCATTGTTGGATTGAATACATGATTTTACCTAAACCTATTTAAATTCCGCAGTTAAAATTACAATGAAAGTACAATTTCAAAGAAATCGAACCTTCAACATAGCAAGCTAGACACTGACAAAGTATGATGATAATTCTATTTTTTTTTTTTTTAAGTTACCAACAAAATACAGGAGTTAATTAGCCATGCAAGCATGCTAAAGATTGATAAACTAAAATTGTTTTTTTTTGTTTTTTTCTTACTGTTTCTTCCTCCTCTTCTGATTTGGTTTCTGATTGTTGGTATATCACATAAATCACAAAATAATCAAAATTTTTTATAAATGGACCACCACATTTTTGTATTCATTATTTCACTTACTTCATGTAGTTGCTTTTGTTTAGCACGGACAGCAATATACTCTTGAATTTAAATAAGTTCCTCTTCGTAATTTTACTAAAACACAAACTCTTTTTTTTCAGGGGCACGCTGTGAAGTGAACATCAATGAGTGTCTTTCCAGCCCATGCCAAAATGGTGGAAGATGTATTGATGGGCCAAATCAATATCACTGCTGGTGTTCTGATGGCTTCATTGGGCTCCACTGTGAGTCCAATGTGGATGAATGCATATCAGCACCTTGTGTTCATGGAAGGTATATGAAATGCATGGAAGTATAGAAATGACATGGAATTATCTATCATGACCCCTTTACCAACAAAGCAGCATGTTTACTTTTAAGGAGCTGATGTGATACACTACATTATGTTTTAGTGATGTTTAGGTTTTTCATTCTAAATTCAAAACCCTTCATATTTCTTGTGTTACCGTTCTCCCGGAACTATACAGTAATAAAGTTTAAACGAAAAAGCTGCTGATTTTTTCTGCCTTAATACAAGACTAAGTTTTGACCTTGTCTGTTTTCCTCTCTTAGTTGTAAAGATGGATTAAATTCGTACACCTGCCTTTGTGAAACCGGGTGGATTGGCAGCAGATGTGAAACAAACATTGATGTGAGTTTAGCTTACTTAATAAACCTGCCGGGTGTTCTGCATCTGGTTTTTGCATGGCTTTGCTATCATTACCTCTATTGACTTTTGTTCAGGATAAGTCAATTGCACTAGCAGGATCATGTAAACAGTGTACAATTACCTGATTAAAAGGAATTGCTTAGTCTAATGCCTAATTGATTTAAACCAAAGCTCTCTGCTGGACTCTAGAGATAAAAAATTGAATTGCTTGCAGGCTTCCTGTATTACTGTATTTTTCTTAACTATTGAGAAATTAATTTACTCTTATCTCACATAAAAATAGAATATAGAAAAATAGTTAACAGTAAAACATCTTCAACTTTTTTTGAACAGATGTCCTCTCTCATTTGAATCTTTGATTTCTTTTAGGACTGTGCCTGCAACCCCTGTTTGAACAGAGGCTCCTGTGTGGATCTTGTTAATAAGTTTGTATGCTTCTGTCTGGATGGGTTTAGAGGAAAGACTTGCGAACATGACATAGATGTTTGCAGTGACACCACATTTAACAGCTCATTGTGCTTCAATGGAGCCACCTGCCTTGATGGAGAAGGATCAAACTTCGCTTGCATGTAAGATTGCACACTATTCAATTGTAAGCTGAAAACTGACTAGCTAGCTGACTTATATTTTGTAAAATATACAGTGCTTCCCACAGTTTTAGTCTAGTTTGCTTAGTCTAGTCATGCATGCTCAGTGTGAGGGATTGCTGTAAAGTCAACAACAACACAAGCCATTGTTTTGGTCTGCTGATTCTAGAGGTGTGAATGCTGCAAGTCAATGACTCAATGCAATCTGCTGGGGTTCCTTAGATTGGAAACTTTTTCAAATTGATTTGTTATGATGTATCTTTTCTGTGAAGTGCCTTGAGACGACACCTGTTGTAATTTGGTGCTATATAAATAAACTTATTCTTGATTCTAGTTTAGATTTGCTGTCATCTGACACACTGACTACTTTGGTTGTTTAGTTAGAGTTATTTACGTTTTAAAATATTTGACAACAAAACACATTTCTTGTAAAAGTCCAGTTCACATTTCTGTTAAGGTTTGCTCTCCTAAAACTCACAATAACCCTGAAGGCAACTCTTTATGCCAAATGATAAGTTCAAAAGATTTCCTGTAGTTTTTTGCCAACTTAACCTTTTAATTTGAATAATAAAACTGTGTGTTCTGGTTAGTGGGCATTGTTATTTTCTGACATAAGCCACAATAAAAATGGAAAAAATCTAATCTTCTCTGGCTTTAAAAAGTCATTGTTATCTAATACTAATGTTAAGTACCATACATTGATGGCAAATTCAAAGTTATGTCCTTAGTTTCACCACATGTTAACTTTTTTATCCATATAAATTTTCACACTATCCTGTTGCTTAATCTTAATGTGGATCTTGCTAAAAAAAACACACACACACATCTGACCTCCTGTAGAATCCAAAGTAATAGTTTTAAAGCATGAGATCTCAACTTTAAATTAGGGCTGCAACTAATTATTACTTTCATAGTCAACTAATCTGTTAATTGCTTTTTATTATAAATTTTATTTAGCCTTTAGTTTCCCACATAAGCTATTAACAATGTATTTTCATTAGAAAAAGGAAAACACAAGAGAATTGTGCTATTCACTGCAATTTATTTACCTTTGTTTAAATGAACAAATGAGCTCAGCAGTTTAAAAAATATTAGTTTATTTTTAGGCATATAATACAAAAATGAGGTAGAATTATATAAGACCTATTGAGTGTTCAGCTTATTAACAGAAATCTGAACCCTTATTATGCTGTACATTTAAATTGATATTTTATTTTGTCTTTATTCTGAATGTTCAGCAGGAGGCTGACTTAATTGGGCATTATTTTTACTTATAATATGAACTGCTGTCTCTACCAGCATGTTTAAAACAGAGTTTGTAAGTGTTTGGCATTGCTGGGGAGGTGAGCGTCTTGTTCCACATCTATTGGGTAATCTTGCGTGTTTATTTCTGCAGAATAAACACAAAATGACAAAATATGTACACGCAAAAAGTAACAAAGCTGCGGACACACCTGCAACATTATATTGAAGTAGACTTAATTCATTAACAGTATTTAGCGCGTTTATTTTCTTATTAGCTATCGCTTTTTTTATTGCAATGTTTCTTCCTCTCCCGCTTCAACTCTGACATGTTTTCATCTCAGATGTTCACTCAAGAAAGTCTTTTGGAAATAGTTGTTTCAGCTCTACTTTAAATATTACTAAAGTAGCAACCGGCTTTACTGGCGTTACTTACAGGTTGTTTGTGCTTTTTTAAATGCAACCCTGACATACACAGGAACTTGGATATCTGTTAATTATTGACTTTTACACATTTCTTTGTCTTAAAAACAATTCACATTTTATTGCAGTAACATCATAACAAAAAAAAAAACTTAAAAATGCAGACTTTAATTTAAGCCAAGTTATTCAGGTTCACTTTTTAATTAAAACTTTTTCCTAAGTAAAACATTTAAATCAAATATAACTGAATCATTTTTAATACAGATCTTTTTTTAATTTTGTGTCCTCGATAATATGGGTAAAGTTAGAATACGTTCCAACAGTTTGAGTTAACTTACTTGATGCCTAATTTGGATTGAAGCAGTACTTGGCCCACCGTCGATGCCTCTTCACAAGTATGCAAATACAGTAGTAAAGACAATTACGCATTATGAGAAAGTATCATGAGATCTCTTATCAGTGATCCATGACATCCTGTATTCTGAGTAAATATCTGGAAGTCTTTATAAATGTATTCTTTGGATGAGAATATGTGTTAAATTTTCAGGGTTTCGGTTTGTTTTTCTTTTATTTAGTTTTTTTGGTGTGGTGATGAGTTTTTTTTTTTTTTTTTTTTTTTGTAGGTGGACACTAGTTTAATGGCATTTGTTAACTCCTGGTTAACCAAAAAATGAACAGCCTTTAACTAAACAAACAAAATCTATTTTACTTTGTACTTTACTTTTTAAGTTGATCTTATTGTAACTTTAAGCTAATTAATTATGATCGCTAACTTCCCTGCACTACAGCAATGGCATGATGATGAGGCTTAAATAGCAGCCTTACTTCTGCCAGTATGCCACAAACCAGCTGTGATCTAACACAGCATCCTCTAGATGGATATAAGGATAAAACAGTTCAAGACTTTAAAAATCTGAAATGCAAGTTTTTTTTTTTTTCACCTGTATGTGTTGTTCAAAAAGCTGTTTATGTAAAAAAAAAAAAAAAATGCTTGGGTAATGCTGCTTGCCACAAGAATTACTTCTTTATTTCATGAACTCTATGCATACTAGTGAAATTTTGACAGAATTTTTTTTTAGAAACTTTAGCTTTAAACAAGTTTAAAAGTTTCTGTTATACCAAATTCTGGCAAAAGCCTAAAAAAATCAGGATATTTCTTTTTACATAACAATTCCCAACATACAATAACTTGTAACCCAATTCTTACCCTCTACCTCGTTACAATTTATGTCTCTTTTAAAAGCAGTAACGAATGTTAATTTTGATTTTAAAAATGGTAAAAAAAAATGTCCAAACTGAACATAAGCATTCACAAATACCCGGGTGAACAGAGTGAATGTGCCAGCTTTTTTATGAAATACATCTCAATCTTCACCTTTATTAATCATCCTAATAAAGTTACGTTTGTTTAGTGTTACAGTTTAACTTGCCTCCAATTAAAAATACACTCTGTCAAATAATAATTGTGCTTCACCACATCTGTGCACACGCATCAGTATTCCAGGTTGTTTGCAAGTGAATCATTACTTTTTAATTGCCACCATGCTATGCATTGAGTGATGAAGTGTATCTAGATACAAGATGAATGCAGGTAGAGTATGCAAATTTGACACAAAAGATCCCTGGTTGAAGGACAGTTTATTGCTTTGCTTAACCTTGTGTTGTTGTGCTGCTATATGCCTGATGTCATGATTTTTACGACAATGACAACTGCAACTCCAAATAGGACGTTGTTGCTGCGTTAAGTGATGATACAGCGGACTGCCTTAGCCGTTCCAATTGTGCTCTACTAATTTAATGCTTGTTTCTGTAGATTAGACTTCAGGAATGCATTATGCGATGCATGTTTTCAAAAGAAATTATGGGTAGTGATGTTTTTCACATGAATGGAGAGGAGCTGGAGAGAGATACAGACAAAAAAATAATTTGACACTACAAAGTATGGCATAGAAAAGTAGGGTTTAATTGTTTAACCTTATGAGAGCTCCCTTTTTAAGAAGTGTCCAACATAACACAGGTTCTCTATGAAAACAGGATCTGTCAGTAGTTAATTTTGTAGGAAAAGGGTGTATTTTAAAAACATTTTAAATCGCCCACGGTTCTTATTTTATAACAGATGTAAAATTAGGTGGTTTTAAGTCCAGGGAGACTTTGTGTTCTTTCTTTCAGTTTCTGTTTTGACCTTCTGCAGTCTGTCTTATTGTTTAGCATTTGTCTTGTTCCCAGCTGAACTTTTCCCAGAGAGGTTCAAGCCTTAGATTTCTGACCTCCTTGGCCTCAAATTTGCAGTAGCTTTGATGCATGATCAGGCTTGCTGTCCATCTGGAAAATCACAGTGCTTCATCAGTGTTTAAAGACACAGTGGGGTAGATGTGCAGAATTAAATTGTGCCTTCATTACAAGCAGTTGTTAATCTTTGTATCTTCCTTATTTCATGAAAAAACACACTGATAAAGCAAACTCCAAGAATTCAAACAACAAATATTCTTTTGAAAAGATGTTTTTCAAAAAAATTATCTTTATCATGTATATTTCAAAAGCTAAAACCTTCATATTAACATAGATACTGTTTCTCAGTAGTTGTCATTACATTCCTATCATTTTATGGACCCAGAAACAACCTCTTTATATCAGACACCTCTTGTGGACATTCTCTGGTTGTAAAATAATTGCAAGCACAACTTCATCATCTGGTTTGTCCTTCATGTTAGAAAGAAAAAAAAAAGATGAACTGGTTTCTAATAAGACATAAAATGTAACTGAAATGGTAAATGTATTACACTAAGATGGCATGTAAACCCCCCAACCCCACCCAACAACCAAAGTGAAATGGAATGGCCAGAGGTGCATTACCAACTTAACAGCAGGAAACAAAAAAACTGAGCAAAATTAGATTGTTTTTAAATAGTGTGCTAATCAGTTTATTTCACCATAGTATACATCTGAGTTACTTGTTAGCTGTAGTAAGTAGTATGTTGGGTGAGCAACTTCCAGCATAGATTCTGAAAAACTTTCCGTGCAGTTCTATAGATATTTTCTATGAGAAATGAAACTCAAAACAGAGCTTTCTTTTTTTCAATGAGTTCTGCTCCATTTGAACCAAACTATAACTTTTATGAGGCAAAAGCCATCAATCATTCTGTTGTTGCAGCTGTGATTTGGGACTTATAGAAGCTCATTCTTGATGAAATCTCTTTTCTTCTTTCGTATCCTAAAAATATAAAGTGGGTAAGGTGCAGCGGGAGAAAATCATAAAGACTTCCCAAGAGTTCTAGTCTTGAGTTCTTGTAACTATAAACCCATTCAAACATTGAGTAGATGCATAGAACGAAACATAATTTTTTTTTTTTACACTAACAAGTTTTCCGGACAGACCCAAGATCTGGTTGTTTACATTTAAATTTACGCATTTAGCAGATGCTTTTACCCAAAGCGACTTTCAAAAAGAGGGTTTAACATTGAACTACGACGCAATTTACCTGCATTATCCTAGGAGAGGATTTAACATTAATGATGACACTCATTTACAGCATTTAGGTAAACACAGAAGGCCCAAGTACCATAAACTGAGTGCTTAGTAATATCAGGGGGAGTAATAAGTGCTTTTAGATCTTTCAGGGGAATAGATGCTCTCGGAAGAGCTGGGTCTTCAAGGATTTCTTGAAGGTGGAAAGAGAATCTGATGCTCTGATAGTGCACGTAAGGTCGTTCCAATAGCGAGGAACCGCAAATGAGAAGAGTTTAGATTGAACTTCACGGGGCTCGTAGTGACTTGTAGTGACTGACTCACACCTATACTTGGAAAGATTTATGTAATGCAAGGACTAATGTCCCAAGCTCTTCACAAGCTCAGACCTGTGTTTATCTTTAGTCCAATTCATTATTTAAACAGTGTTTTAACAGGTCTGATGAGAAAGTCAATACATCTGCAGACTGTAGCTGATCTAGAATGCTGCTGCTTCATTTCTCACTAAAACTAGGCAAAGTGAGAACATCACCCCACTTATAAATTCTTACACTGGCTCCCTGTAGCTCAGAAAACAGACTTTAAAATGTATTGATAGTTTTACTCTTCTATTTGTCTAAATTCTGTAATCCAACAATTTCTTAAGAGTTTAGTGCTTCAAAGCATTTTAAACTAGCTTTAGTTTTTAATTGGGATTTCCACTTTAGCCTGTAACTTTGTGTAAAAAAAAAAAAAATTATAATAATTAAAGTACAGTTTGTATGCAAATAAAAACAACTATAAGGATTGCGCAATGTATTCTGAAAATATTGTCATTGCAATATTAATGCTCAATGATCATGTACTTTTTGGAATACAATGATTGTTTGCTGCTAGTATATTTCAGGTTGTTATTTTTCATTCTGATGAATATCTTGCCAGGATGAGTGACTCTCATGGGAGCTGATGCTTATAATTTGCCAATAATGCTTAAGGTCACATAGACTAGGAAGCACATGTTAAGAGGAAAGAAGAAAACAGTATTACAATATTTACAAATATCACCATCACAACATTTTCTAATATTAGTCGGCACGGAATTTACCCATTTTGAAATGTTATTACATTTATATACCTTTTATAGATGTTTCAGACTCATGCAGAATCACACACACAAGGACCAAGATCTGCAGTTTGCTTGGGATTTATTCACAAGGTGAAAAATTAAGTGATCTGGACCTCAGGATGCAAAAGCTGCCCAGATTCTGTGGGAAAAGTGGCAAAGTTAGTATTAACTCTTTGAAGGTGAGCATTTGTTCAAGGAAGACTGAACTTACTGAGTTTAGGTTGCAGAGGAGCACAGGAGGGGAGCGTGGATCTTGACGAATGTCAGTAGAGGGAGGCAGGGAGGTCTGAGGCTAGGAGTAGCTTAGAGCAGTTGTTGAACTCCATTCCAGTTTGTAGGACATGGCATGCGTACCAGTTGCACTGTCATGTATTCCACCTGACCTGAGAGAGAGGCCGCACAAAGGTGAGTCCAGAAAAAAAAATAAATAAATCCATTCTTAAGGAAAACAAGACATGATCTGAAGTTGCTGTGGACAGGAGACTAGACTATTCCAAACAAGTGGGATAATTGAGCAACAAGTGACTGCTCTTGAACTTCTTATGGCTCCAGCGCCGTATTATTGGAATTAGGCACAGGTGCTTCTGCCCGCCTGGCACTGCTATGAAGAACATTGCTGCCAAATGACGCACAAACAGTAACCTAAAAAGAAGCTTATTCCAAATACCGCTGAATATGTAGTTCATTATGCATAAAACCTCTCATGTTTTATAGTGTATTGCAACTAAGACTTCTCCTATCAGTACTTCACAACAGTATTGTATTAGTTTTTCTGAATATTTTATGCCATGGTAAATGTCATCTGAATAATCTTTAAATCTTAATTTGACTTTTCATTGCATTATATTTGCATTATATGCCAGCAATTGTATAAACAAAAGACATAAAGGGGTGAGAGTCTTGGGACTTTTTAACGGAGAAGGTTTGTTATAGTTTCACATTAACAAATGAGACAATGTGAAGGTGAATTGTTCTGATAAGTTAATCGAGCTTGATAAAAATGTTGCCACTTATGAAATCTATGTTTTTTTAATGTGATCACTAGGATTATTTGACATTTCATAATGATTTAGGGTTCCCACTTTTCACTTTATGCCATGTTGTCAACTTTCTTGAGGGCCCTTCAAAATATTAATTGGACTACTGAGAAAATTTGCTTATTATTTGATTGTTTTGTATATCTGTCGCAAATTTTTTTTTCTTTTAAACTTTCTTGGACGAAGCTTATCAAACCCAGAAAAAGAAAATGACAGCACAGTGAGCCTACCTAATAGTTTTCCAAACTATCATATGTTTTTTTTTTTTAGCTGTCCATCAGGTTTCATGGGGGATTTCTGTGAAGTGGATGTTAACGAATGTTGCTCAGCGCCATGCCAGAACAGCGCTGTTTGCCAAGATCTTATTAATAGCTACGTCTGCCACTGCAGGTCAGGTGAGTCATTCTGATATCCTGTGAGTTTCCTCAGTTTGCCTTGAAATAAGGCAGCAGTTTTGTTTGTTTTTTGTTTTTTTTCCACCTCTACCTTTGTAGATCTTTTGCAGGTGGCATTTCTTGCTTATGTGCGTGGATACGAAAACATTACCTAAATCGCATTATGTTATTTGTAAGTGTACAGAAAAAATTGAGTCCGTATGATTACCCAGATTTAATGGAAGACTGTATCAGTTACTCACTCCAAAAAAGGCCACAAAAAGGTTACTATGGTTGTTCGTTCTCAAATCTATTCTGAGGCAACCTAATTTTTTAGAAGAAAAAAAGACTGTGTTTAAAGAACAAATTTGACCTGAACTCATTGAAATGGATGTGGCATCTTACCCTTTAATGAAAGCATTTTCTTGTCCCCGTTTGTGTGTGAACCCAGAAAGAAGCAAATCAATGTAACCGTATCTGATTGATATTCACTTCAGAGGGTGGAAGTGAGAGAGCCTAGGCTCACTACGGCACTCTGTGGGCTTTTGTTCCTGGCAGGTTGGACAGGCCTTCACTGTGAGGATGACATTAATGAGTGCCTTCCCCAGCCCTGCAACCAGGGGATATGCATCCAGAATGATCCGGGCTATGGCTACACCTGTTTCTGTCGTCCTGGATTTGTGGTGAGGCTCCCCCACTTCAAAATCCCATCCCCCTCTTTTTTTTTTACTAAAATAACTTTTATTCAACTGGTTCCCTCAAAAAGTAACTTCATTTCTTGTCAGCAAACGAGTTTATAAATGATTTGTTGGTTAGGCATTTAAAGAAGCAAATCTAACAGAGTTAATAATGTGGATAACGTGACGAACTGATCATAATAATTTCTTTGTTGCCAGATATCTTATCCGTGATGTGTTCTTA
Source organism: Orestias chungarensis (assembly GCA_032876305.1). Classification (NCBI taxonomy): domain Eukaryota; kingdom Metazoa; phylum Chordata; class Actinopteri; order Cyprinodontiformes; family Cyprinodontidae; genus Orestias; species Orestias chungarensis. The sequence goes on from JAVLVB010001089.1 coordinate 1,397,782, forward strand.
AATGTAAAAATCTATTTACCACTTTGATAAGCCAAGCTGTGAACATTACGTCTCATTTAGCATTTCAACGCAAAGTTCTGTTGCGTATCTTAAGGCTATCTTATTTATGTACACAGGGGAGGAACTGTGAACACAACTATGATGACTGCTTGCTTAATCCATGTCCAGAAGCATTTTACTGTGTAGATGGCATAAACAAGGTCAGCTGCCTGCCTCCCATTACGGATCCTGTTCCCTTGGAGACGCCAAGCGAGAACATCACCAGCAGCTACACACCCGGGGTGCTGATGCCAACTCTAAGCCCAGTACCAACAGCTCAACCATCCACAGGTATGCACCATGTTGTGTGCTCATTGACATTTTACAGTGGCGAAAACTTTGCCTATATTGTTTGATATTTTTATGACACAAAATATTTGCATGCTTCTAAAATGGATAAGATATTTCAATTAATGGCTTTATTTATTTATTTAATACATGTAGTCTTTTTATATTGAAAATGTAAATGCAGATAATCTCATGTCTGAATTATTCAGAATTGTTCAAATTTCTTACACATTTTTTTTATAAATGGTTAAAATCCCTTTCCTTGACACTTTCTCTTTTTAGGTCTTTTTTGTCTATTTGCTAAATACCGGAAAAACAAAGGATTTTGAAAATTATGAAATTATTTATTTTTATTTTATTGCAGATTGCAATGTTTTATAGCAAAATAGGCATATCAACTCCAAAAAAAAGGTAACATATCTTGGGAAAATCCTGATGGATACTTAACTAAACTGCTAGAATGACCATCTCAGGCACGTGAACATTTGAGAGTATAGCTCTTATTGTGTATACAAGCAAGTTGCCCATAACCCTGGCTTATTTACATTTATTTACATGACTTTTGTCTGAAGGAATGGGACAAAATTCCAATCGAATTTAATCAAAGCTTATAGTAGATGTCCTACCTGTTAATTTGCAGGAAATCTAAGTAGATTTATTAACAATCTATGAAATCTAAGTAGATTTATTAATAAACACAGAATATTTTGGAATATAGAGTTCTTATTTCCTCTGCTTTCATTTTTTGTTTACCGTCTCTTCAAACCCCCAGTCAGTCATGGCAGATGGCTGCATGTACTGAGCCAGGTTCTATGGGATGTTTCTTACTGTTAAAGGGAAGTTTCCTTTCTCCACTGTCACTATGTGCATGCTCAGTATGAGTGATTGCTGCATGGGCTTCCTTGGATTGGAAACTTTTTTTAAACTGATTTCTTATGATGTATTTGAATTGACTTTCTTGTAAAGTGCCCTGAGAGTACATTTGTTGTAAATAAACTGATTCTTGATTCTTAATTCCATTTTCAAGATCTAGATTCCAATATTTCCTCTGCAGGTAATTAAGAATATTGCCAGTTACACATAAAGCTGGTATCTGCTTCAAGTTCCTTTTTAAGAGGAATAAATCTTTCACTTTAACAGCAGGTCTACCAAAATTATATTGTTATGGTTTTGCAATACAGTGCTCCGCACTTCACTGGAAGGTGAGTTTTTTTTCTCTGTACTGGGGTTTAATAGCTCTATGATGTCAATGGTGTCGCTCCCTCACCCAGGGTTTGCTTTAAGCCCAGGTTTGAAATTCTTCAACCGCTGGAAATTCGGATTACACACATTCTTCTAATCTTAGCCAAGCTGTTCGGCATGAAAAGTTACACACAGTACTTTGTTTATTTACATGGTGATTCCCAACAGTAAGCTTTTTTTTTTAAATGTAAGAAATGAGGAAGGCTTAGTATGTTTTAATCCATCTTTACATGAAACTGATGTTACTGCAATTCTCATGTTTGAAGTATTCCTCTTTTCTGAAGGGACAAACTTGGCAAATATATTCTGGTTTCAATAAACACGAAAGTAACAGTTTATAAAAGTATTGGTATGTAATAGAAATAAAACGAACTCCTCTCAATATTGGGTAGAAGTGTCAGGCATTCACACATTGCTTATAAATAGTTTATTTCGTTGTTTTGATAGCCCTAACTGCCTATACTGCCTTTACTGAATAAATTTGAAATAAGTCAGCTATTATAATTTTTTTTTTTTTTTTTTTTTGTGGTTTCAGGACACCGAACAATGTTACAGTTTTATTATAATTTTATTGTTCAGCCTTGCTAACACTTTTGATTCAATGGCTGCCCACATCTCATGAACTTTAAATGTTTTCATGCCAAGGAAAATTACATATACCTTTTTTTCCACTGTAGCTCTACATGTTTCATCGATTTAGTTTGAGGGATACTTATGTGGCCAGGCTAAATAATTATGACACCATATGTAAAATACAAAGTTTTTTAGCATTGAAGAGCTAAGCTTTTACCTCTAGAGATTCTGTCACATTTGGAAAAATGTCGCTTTTCTAACTTCTTTCAGCAATATGTGTTAAACAAAGCGACACTTTCTAAATGGATAAAGGCTCCGGGCTGTAAATTTGTAGCGGGGCCAGTATCAGGCACTTGTTTTTGATGAATTAAAAATCCATTGTTACATATCCGTCAAAGCAAACATATCTGCGCTGGCTTTTCTAGCTTTGAATGAGGGAAGAAAAACCTCAGAGTCCAATTCCAAATTGAATTTTTATGGAGCCTTTTGAAAATAGCAGGTTTTGATTTATAAGCTCTGATTCAGAGATAGGAGCTATATGCAGCTGTGCTGACATTCTGCCTAAATCTGGTTTTGTGCTTTCTTCTAAATTATATTGCCTCTTTTTACTTGAGTTAAAAAAAAAGAGTGATTCCAAAGAGCAATGTAGCTGATCAGTAATTGGTCCTACATCCTTAAACTCTCAAATGACAGATGCTGAACACAATTTGTTATACATTATTGGGATTGGATGTAGTCGTCTATGTAACAGGCAGGAATTCATGACTGCAGGACAGATTGTTACTCTGTGATAGATGAGGTCTGTCTGCATTTGAAACTCTGCACAGGACTGTAAAACAGACCTACTGAACACAGACAGGCTTGAGCCAATTTACTGCGACACTCGGAAAATCAGTGTGGGCCAAATGTAATTGAGTCCTCCCCACAACACCTGATCCAGCTCTTAGCATGCTGGTTTAGAAAGGGTTAAAGGTTCACAAAACACCCTGTTTTAGGAAACAAACCAGATAGCCTCTATACTAAAATATCAATTTACTCTTCCACACATAAGTGGATAATTATATTAAATAACTTTTAAAGTTAGAGGAGCCAGAAACTTACGAGTTTATCAAACTAGGTCACCATCTAAACACATGCAGTGCCCTTGGTGCTGCTTGAAATAGACTCGGTTCTCCTTTACACCACAAACTGCTCCACAACCTCTGAAATATATATATCAAGTTGAAGTGAAGCCAAAACATATGAGGGATCTATACATGGTACACTAAGGGGATACAGTTCTTTTTTTAATCCCAATTCTAATGTGAAAACTGCATTCGGAACCATTTAGAAGCAAACTCATGAACCCAAAGAAAAAGTTCGGCTCTCCGTGCTGTACATAGAGTGCTGGGCTACACAGTACAGAACCCTTACTCTGCAGGTTGAAAGCTGATGAGAATCTGGAATTGGGATGGAAGGAGGCTTACTCCTGCTAAGCTATGATTTGGTTGACTTTCCTTCAAGTGATCACCACGAAACAAGGTGAAGCTGTTATCTTTAGCTGCCACATTTCCGGAAAACAAATGAACACTTTAAAGCTGCACTGAATCAACTTGATGAGTAAAAAGTTGGTAATTTTAAAGATTCAGCACCTCTTGATGTAATATTGACTATTATTCCTATTTTCCACATCCATGATTTTGTTTTGGTGAAGATGAGTAGAATTTTTTATTTATTTTTACAATTTGTATTTAGTGCTGGGTCCCATTTACTGTTCCTGTATTTTTTCTGATTATTTTAGTTTATCTTTTCAATCGATTTCAGTACTTTTATTATTTATTTATATACAAATATCAAAGTGTTACAGAGGGGAAGTAAGTAGAAAACACATTTTTTGTTTTGAATATATTTATATCAGTGTTGCCAAATACAATTCACATTAAATGTTTCTAACAACCTTAATAAATCACATGTTTAAAGAAAACAAACAAACAAAAAAGATCCCTTAAAGCTAAAGGTTTTGCTGGCAACTTCTCGTCATTATTACTTGGTTATTTCCACTATCAGACTATGGACGTGATCATTTTACATACTTTGTTCTGCATTTTTTAATAATTGCCTTTCAAAATAACCCACAGTATTGTACTCTTCAAATTATTTATTTTAATCAAATGCATTTTTGGAGGTGTTGCAGTGCCATACATTGAATGACAATCTCATATGTCAATCTTTACGTCTTCAAACTTCACAGTTTTCTTTGTATTTGAGGTGTGCCTTGGAATACATATAGATGTAAATAACATAAGAGGAAAAATGTTGTCTTTAATAGACTATGGAAAAGGGTTTGTGTGTCAATTCATAGTGTATCTATAACTAATACCAACATTATGGTTTACAGTGCTTAAGTTGGCAAAGGTCCTTAGAGAGCACTTTGCTTAAACCAATCATTACATGTTTTTTTTTTTTATTACCTTGGAAATGAGACATCTTTTTATATATTATCGAATGTGATTTCAGTTTAAGTACTGTAGGCATTGTTTGGCTTTTTGATCTTTTGCCCTCCTTTTTTTTTATGTGTACAGTTCACTGTCGCATACCACTGTATTGCACACATCATTTGTTCAGTTGTTTTATTGTGCTGTGTGACATCTTGTGAGGATTTTATGTCAAAAGCCTCATTAGAAATATATTTAGTGAAAGAAACATTGATTCGTTCGAAATTTAAGCTCACCGATGATTTTCAGAAAAGGCAGAATAAATGGCCATAATATTAATCTGAATTGGATCCTCCGTGTTCCATTGTACAGCAAGTATATTAAGCAAATAGGATATTTCTCTGCCAATTTTGTTCGTACAGGATGACCTTTGCCTTTTTTGGGGGCTGTGAAATTGTTCAGGTACGAGAATGTATTTTATCTCTGTCCTGTGACAAGTTCAATCAGTCAGTCTATTACCTTACCTAATAAATCAGTGGCAAAGCAGAACTTACATCTCAACTTTTTTTTCCCATAAATGGTTCATTAAGTTCATATTAATTAAATTTCTCCATCAATGTTCTGTCTTCCCATTAATTGTAATAATCATATTTCTTCGGATAGATTTTTGTTGTAGAACGTCTTCTACTTTAACCCTGCTGACATTCGCCTACAGTTTGTGCCACAACACTGTGCTCCTCTTCTCCTTAATCCATTAAATATGACTTATATCATTTCTCTCACCTCTTTATGATCATGTATCAAGAGTGGGCCTAATTAAATCAGATATGAAAGGTTCATATCAAAGAATATTCCCAGTAGACAACATTTTCTCTTTTATGGGAACTACAAAAGCTTTTGAACAGATTAGAGGGGTGAAAAATTGCTATGTCAGCATTATGTTAACAGTGAAAGAAAATGTGGTGCATTATGTAAAAAAAAAAAAAAAAAGATTATGTTTGTATTGTGCAGACTTACAATTTAGATATGGTATGAAGAGTTACCTGGGGCATGTGCAAAAATCTGGAATGTGAATGCAGTAGAATGTAGTAAAAACACTAGACCTTTGAAGAATAGACTGAAACCTGCTGTTAATGACGCATGGTACGGCTTCCTGGCAGCAGCCTCCTAATGCATCAAAGGCTACATCAGACTAAACAAGGTTTTAAAATTAATGAATAGCTTTGTCTCTGAGGGGTAATTTTCTATCATCAGCATTGGCAAACCCCATTGTCAGTAGCGAAGCAGAGGATAGCACAGCATTGCTGGCGCATGCATTTATCCTGATTAATTCATACAACACAGTAGGTCTGATCCTGATGATTCTCTCTTTCTGTTATCCAATGATCCTCCTCAGGCTTTGGTTAATATTGCTCCCTAGGGAGAATGTGGGTATTTAGGTTAGCCTGCTTGCCAAATTCCCTTAGGAGTTTATTAGATCAAAAGCGGTCTGGCTTATTAGAACTTGGCATCTTAAAGGTATTGATAAGTTCACACTTAACAGTTGCATGGGTAATTATTGCATCAAGTTTAAAATTGTGTTGCTGATTTCTCTAGTCTTTTTTTTTTTCTGACAAAAAAACTATTTCATCTGGGATTACCTCTCCATTAAACAGGTTCTGGCATTTGACTTTTTCTGCCGTGGGTTGCACTGCTTCTTTCAAATTAGAAATATATTGAGCATGTGTAACTCTAATGCAGCAGTCAGTCGGTCTTTTAAGTTTCTCGCTGTCCCTTACCCCCAGCTGCACACAAGGAGTACAAATTTCAATAAATTACGCTATAATTACCTGTTTTGATGCATAAAATGTAGTATGTTATACAGAACTTGTAGGTGTATCTTAATTTGATATATTTTCACAGTAAACAAATGTGAAAATTAAATCCATTCAGCTATTTTCATCTGCTTATCGGAGACTCAGTCACGGTGAGTAACTGTTTTACGATGGAAACCCCCCTATCAAGTGACGCTCATTAGCTCATTTTCTTTTTTTATTCCAAGCCATTCATAGGCCAGAAGTGACATATGATCCTATTAAGTCGTCTCTTTGTGGGAAGCACCTGAAAATATGTTCAAGGGAGATCTACATGAGGCATCCATGTTAGATGCCCTAACTGCCTCAACTGATTTCTTATGATGGGATAAGCAGCTTCTCATCTATGGATTCCCCCAAAGAACGAAGCTCTGGGCCCAGCCTATTTCAGCAGCTTATATCCAGTGTCTTATTCATGAAAGGTTTTAGTGAAAATGGAATTATCTTAGACTCAACTTAAAACAATCTCAAATAACTTGTGACTTGTCTCGGACTAATGGGACTAATTGTTAGGGATTTCACTTGGACTTGAGCCATATGACTTGAAAATACATCAAAGCTTACACCAAACAGCTCACACCCTGACTTTGAACTGTTTGACCTGCTGTCCTCTGGCCGGCGCTAATGGCGCATCAAGGCCAGGACAAATAGACTCAAAAACAGCTTCTTTTTCCAAAGCAGTGGACTCTAACTATGCAATAGCCTAATCTCTGTGCAAAACAAAGCCATTATACCAATATCTGTGCAATATTTTATATTTATATAATCTTTATTTACAATTGCAATCTCACCACCACTGTCTAATTATCTAAATAGCGTTATTTTCTGTATATATTTCATAATCTTATACATTGTTTATTTTCTGCAGATCTTTCACAATGTTTATTTCTGTATATATTTTTTAGAGATATTTTTTGCATGGCACTGAAAAGTGTGGTCCTCCATTCTCATTGTACTGTGTGTATAATGACAATAAAAGGCATTCTATTCTATTCTATTCTATTCTATTCAAACAAAACTTGTGTTAACTTGGAACCATGGTAACACACTTGCACTTTCCTGTACAAACTTGCACTATCTAGTCTATTGTCTCAATATGACCATTTGCCTAAAAGGTTTTACGAGCTCATCAACTACTACTGTTCTTGGTATTCATGTCTTAGAGCTTGCTAATACTAGATTGTATTTGTAAAAAGCATGCAGGTCCATGCATACATGTTTATGCCATTTTTCATCAGTTCCAATTGAGGTTTGAACAGAATTATTTGTAAGATGGCCACATCTTTTTTTCCTCATTCCATTACTGTAAGCTCTGAAATTTGACGAAAGTGGATTTAAAAGTCTTAAAAAGTTCTTAGATTTTGCTTCCTTAAGTCAGCAGGCACCCTGGCTTTAGAACTGTGTTTAGATCATGTCAGATAAGCAAACACCAACAAGAAGGCCATTTGCAGTAGTTACATTTGCTAATGTAAAGATCGTATGACTCATTGATTATTCTAAAGGCAGGTTTGCACTGCTTACATGACATAATGTAATTTAGTAAAAAAGTTCTTGTTGGTTCTTCTGGTAATCAGAATTTTCAAATTGGCTCAAATTACTTTTTACATATGTAAAATGAGAGTTACGGACCTGGACCTGACTCGGAACATTGCATGTCTTAACTTTCGATATATAATAATAATAATAATATAATGAAGCTGCGTCATTTATCAGATATATGATTATCTCATTGGTTTCTAAGAGTTGTAGTTGTCTCAGCTGGGGGGTTTTTTCTCCATTTTTTTTTTTTCTGTATAAAAGAAGCCACAACTTGTCTGGCATTCTGGGGGCATTGGCTGTGGTGGTTCTCTCAGCAACAAAATGTTCTTCATCTCTTGCTTATAACGTCTCATTGTGCTGATTCCAGGGGAGTAAATGTTGGAAGTCAATGACTCGAAGCAATCTACTGGGTTTACTTGAACTGAACGCTTTTTAAACTGATCTGAATCATAAACTGAATGTAGCGCACTGTTTGACAATCAAGATAAGTTGAAATTTATGTATGTAAATTAAACTTTTCTCTGTGCTCTATGTGGATTTTTCTGTTGCTTATTATTATTTTTCCCCATTCTCTTTATCCTTACCCATAATTGAAGCTTTTTATATTTATCTCTTTTTCAGATTCAAGCTATCTGGATTACTTTGGGTATTCATACCTGGAGTTTAAAGGTTTTGACCTTGAAACTCTCAACAATATTACTATAAGATTTCGAACCACAGCATCGCAGGGAACAATTTTATATGTGGACAAAGAACCCGTTCATGGGGTTTTCTTTTTCATGAAGCTCTTCATTCAGGATGGGATCTTGCAGGTAAACTGTATTTTATTTGTTTTTCTAAGTTTTTTTGTTTTCCTCTTTAAAGTTTGTGGGTAATAAAAATTGAGTGCCATTTTTAAGTCATTTAATTTTGTGGATGGAGTTTATTGCCTGAATGTATACAATATTATGTGCTCCTCTAGCTATATGAATACATGAAAAAATCTCAAGGTATTTGACAGTGTGAAACATTGTATTTGAAATATTAATTAGTAAATAGTGATAAACAAAACCTAATGCTTTTTGTGGATAAGTGGATACATTTATTTATGCAAGACTTTTCACTAAAAAAGTGTCAAAGAGCTTTAGAGTAAAAGTCCATCAAACAAAAAAGAACTAATAAATTAATTTAATACAAATTTCAAAGTAGCATTTAAATTAATTACCAAAATTCCAGGAAAAATATATTTTTATCCATGTTTTTAAATAATTGACTAATCACTCTTATACAACCAGAAAGGAGAAACTATTTATTATTTTATTTTATGAGCAAGTGCTTTTCTTTGGTGTTGTCTTGTGTTTATTTTCAACAAGCATAAATTCAAAAAGGCCAGATGTAACCCAAAAGTTTACAATAAAGCATTTTTGACCTGTTTGTTTTTTATTATTATTCACAACTCTAATTGTTTGACGTATACCTAAGTGTTTATCTAATAAAGACACATTGTAACCTGTGATGGTGGAAAAGTGAGGTATTTTTATTAGAACATACATTTAAAGACTTATCCCCATGTTCAAACAGTTTTTTAATGCATGAAGATGAATAAAAAAAGATTTTGTGAGTGAAGCTATTGGAAGTCATGCATTAAGAAGGCAGTAACATGACAAAACACAAATTACATACTTAACCCCCTCTCTAAATTGTTTCAGTATGCCTTTTCCTGCAATGAAGAGGATGAGTTTACACTCATGAGTGCATTAATTCACGTTGATGATGGCAGAGTTCACATTGTGCACATTAGGTATGTACGCCTATTGGTTTAAGCTTATAAAGCTAAGGTACGTATCCTTTAACAGATGTGTGCTGTGAACAGTCTTTGTAAATAAGCACTAGAGCTTCTCACTTAGTGTTCTAACGGAAGTGAAAATACAGTGGATGTATTTTTATGGCTTTTAATGTACAGGATATGAAACGGGATGGGGAATGATATGTATCTGCTACAGGGAAGAATACATTTTCAGTTGAGGGAAAGGGAGGCATGTTTCCAGTGATAAGCCACTTAGGTCCTAGTAAAAGACAGAACTTTATACAGTGTTAGCACCGCAGGTCCTTTTAACATTTTTTCCACTGTGGCAGATTTGTTTACAGGGCAGGGTTACAACTAACTCTTGAGGAAGCAATATAATTGTCAGGGATTACCAGACAGAGGATTTAGGTTTTATAACAAATGGACCAGCAGGCTTATGGTTTAAAGAAGTGAAACAAACCTCAGAATGTGCCTCTAAAATGCATTAGTGATCACTGACCATGTTTTATTGACTGTTCTGAAGTCTTCATTTGCAGTTTTTCATTATGAAAAGATTAACAAGCAAAGGCTTAGCACAAAATCAATGTTTAAATGATTTAAAGTGAGGCTGTGGCCCCTTTAGTTATGTTACTCCTCATGTGCACTCTTGCTGCCAGCCCTCCACATTATAATCTGACATTAGACGGATTGTGGTTTCATTTCAAGACATAAAGTTATTATGTATGAGCTGGAAGCTAAAACAATCAATGTTCACCCTATAGAAATTAATTTTAGAGACATTTGTTGCAATGTTTAGAAACAGTATGTTTCTTTTTTATTTATTTTTTGGTAAAAGTATGTCTAGAGAAAACATTTTAATAGAGAGAAAAATACATTAATTTGTAGCCTGAAGATGATATTGTATGTACAAGTTAAGACACTGAAGGTGATGAGAAAATGTAGTGCCAAAGGAAAGCTAATTATGTTCCCACAAAAACTGAGTGGGACGTTTACCTTCATGTTTTCTTGGCAGAAAAGCTGCTCTGTCCTAAATATATGAGAGGCCAATAAGGTTCAAGGGGCCACAAAGCCCAACCCCTGTTTTTTTTATTCCCGGAAGAAAAATACAACAGCAGAATTAATCAATCATAATGTTCTACTCCAACCCGTTGAGACGCTGCAAGAAAGAGAGCTGTCATAACTAGGGGGCTGGTTGTTTGGAAAAATTGTTTCTGGTGTCACAAACCAAATTCTTCGTAATTGTCTGACGACTGAGTCAGTCCATCTTTGTCTTATTTGACCCAGAGCTACAACACCACAGCCATCCTCAACGTCACTGCCTAACTCATTATAGACTTTTAATATATCTTCCCGTCAAAGACGCTTTTCAATATGTTAAATAGAAACCCAGTGGGGCTGACTTATCAAGGACAGTGAGCACAGTGCCCTCTGGCTGCCAGCCAGGCCGCTCTGGCAGACTGCTTCTAAATTAACCGCATCTCTATGCTGGCTTTGGAGGAAGGACTTATGCAGGTTGTAGTAAATTCCCAGAGTATTTTACCAGCGTATGCAATGGCCTCCAACTCCAGCTTAACAAATCAGACTAGATTGCTTCACGGATCTTCCAACATCTACTCAGGGAACAAGGGGCATCAGAAGGCACAAGAGAAGGGACTGTATTTGTGGCCTGAGAACCCTCAAGCTAAAGCTAGTTAGTCCAGAATCTGCACTTAGGTAATCATTTATGTTCCCCAGTTGGGTCCAAAAGGAAAATTGGTTTTCAAATCTGAGAACATAGGCTGGGTCAGAAATAGTTTTGTGGACCCTCTTGAGAAAGATACAGATGGTGATTGCTGGCATATCGACAAAGAAAACAATTAGATGTGTGCATTTATTATACATATTAAACCTCTTCACATTACAAACGCTACCTAATCATTTCAAATGTATTACAAACAAACACAGGAAGGAATGGTGTTCTAGCATTTTGCGTCGCTCTCCATTTTAATTTCTGTTTTCTTTTACAAACCAGTCAATAACATGCAACTTTTCGCTTTTCATCTTTGTTAAATTTTCATTTATTTATGTATTTCTTTTGTTATAATGCTTAACACTTGAAGACTATTTTTTGGAAAAAACAAATCACCCTAAAAATGCTCATTTGTCTTCTTACACAAGTACCATCACTTTTACCTCTGAGAATGCGGGTCAGTCGGAAATCAATCTGTGTTTTAGATCATCCACTGACAACCTCTATAGCACTGCTTTTTTTTTCATAGATAAAAGCTAGGATAATGTTGCTAAAGTGCCATTTACTATATATATATTAAATAGAGGGAAACCCAAACTGTAAAAAGCTAATTTTTGTATAAAAGAGACTTATCACCTCCTTAATTTTAAGTAAATTTTATTTTGTATCTGTATTTGTTTTTAATCATGTTTTGTTTTGTCAGTTATATTTCACATTACCATCAAAAGGTTGGAAGTTATTAAAAGTGGCTCCATGATGACTTAAAATTGGCTCATGTGGATTTCTTTTTAAGACCAGCTTTGTTATTTGTATCTGTAATCTTTGAACAATAAAATTATTGATCTATGGATCGATAGACGGATCTATATAAAAATATTACCCAGCTTTCTGTCTCATATCAGTACTGCATAAAGGTGGGTTCTGGCATTTGTGTTTTTTTTTACTTGAAGCACTGTTCTAACCAACTAAAACATGTTAAAGCACAACTTTAACCCAAACAGGATTTTGCACCCTAAATAGACCTAAATTTGACATGATAAGCAAGAACATTATTATTATTTGGAAAAGCAACCACATGTATTTTTACCAATTAGAGTACTTTTGTATAGTTTGGATGTTGTGGATTTTGGAGACAAGGTTTGTTGTGAATCTGCCCTAAATTAAAAACTTATAATTTTGCACTCAGAAAATCTGACCGTCGTGCAGGACTGGGAAAAAATGCTATAAGACGTTCCATTTGCAATTTGTCACATGACTAAATGATTGGTGTGGGTGTTAGGTCATACAATTAGTTACATTCATCATTCTAACAAACGTTTAACGAAGCCATTCATGTTATAATGAAACACCATGGTGGCAGCATCCTCCTGCACTAATGCAGTGGAAACAGGGAAGCTGCTCAAAATACTAGGTAATCCCAAACAAGTTGTTTTAGCAGCAGCAAAAGACCTGATGCTGTTGTTGTAACACATCAAAATATAAAAAAGTTGAAGGTACATGATTTTAAGGTACATTATATTTCAATGCAATGTATCTTCCATTTTCTTGGCCTTAAAACAAGTTCAGCACACACCATCTTGTTTACATGTGCTGATCTTGTTCCTGAATATTTTTTATTTGCCTTTTCAGACAACAGCTGGCTCCTTGTGAAGCAGAGCTCATGCTTTCCGGGTACGAGAGAATTAAAAGCACAGCAAGTAATTACTGGTTGGGAAACATGATTCAAAGAACAAACCCGGTCTTCATAGGCGGGTTGCCACAAACGTATCTTCCCAATCAGGTGAGCCTTGTAATAAATGTGTGCTGTCTTAACTAGATGCCAATAGTGACCGTATATATATATATATATATATATATATATATATATATATATATATATAAATAAATGTTGAATCCCAGTGCCTTTTTAAAACACATGTAAAAGATCAAAATCTTTTTTTTAATGCACAACTTTCTTTTGAAGAGAGTAGCACCCTTTCACAACTATACTGGCTGCATCGAAGTAATTGAAATTAACCACTTAAGGAAATTCGACACAACCTATGCAGTCACTGGCAGCAACATAGCTCGATGCAGGTAAAGTAAACTGTTTCCATATTACTAAAACACGAAATGAGAGCTTTGTTATATTTAATTACCTTATTCTTATTTTTCTTGTGCATTTTTTTATTTGTATAGTAAGAGAGAAAAAAAATACAATTTTATTCTGGCTTATAGGCCTTTTTATTTAATTCTTTGCAGCTACTTTAACTTGGAGCTAGGGTTGGAGAAACACTAATTGTCTTGCCCTTCTCCCCAGTTATTCTAAATATACAAAGGTAGAATTTGGACATTTTTGGACATTTCTTTTAGATTACCAGTTTTACGCTTTTTTTTTTTTTTTGTCTGGATTTAGCATTGTTGGTAATCCTACATATTTTATTCAGAATTTTCCTGCCAGTAACTTTTTGAGGTGTCCCATTCAAAAAATAAATTCATCACAGTTGCAAAGCTAATGAAAGGTAATTATGCACAAGCTTCACATAAGATACTCATTCTCATTCATTGATAATAAAACCTTTTAAATAGTAATTTATGTTGTTTTTCTTTTGACTGATGTAGACATGGATATCATGGCCTGCATACTCTATTACAATTATTTTATATACTAAAAAAAAATTCACTGTTGTAATTCCTTGTTTATTACCTAATAAATTGCCCAACCTAAATTATTGCCACTTTCACCCTTTAACTATCTGCCACATCTGAGAATAACATAGGGAGGATGAAGATTGTTTACAAGCCCAGCTTAAGAATCATTGATTGTATTGGTTAAATAACAGCAATAATAGCTATTACAATAAAAAGCAGGGTGAACTCATCTTAACAATAATTTACTATTACAATAGTAGTCAATATAATAAAGTACATTGTAAAATGAATTCTCTTACATTGTAAGAAATAATAAAACATTATGTTAATCCTCAAACTATGAAATAAATATTAAATAGGCAAAATAAAACCAAGAGGTCACTTAAGTATTTTTCTCTTTTGACTTTTGACACTCAAACATATAAAACACATTTTTAAAATGTTTGCCTTTAAATTGCTGTAATTCCCAATCCTCTCTTTCAGGTTTACTTTAGATCCCTCAGTGGCCTCAACAGAAAATTTCTTGAGTCTGACCCCTCCGCCAACTTCCCCTGACACACTAAGCACAGCACCCCTTGTTCCATTTATACCACCTCCCAAACCTCCTCTGCTTGAACCTCAAGCTTGCCATGAGGATCTTTGTCGCAATGGAGCAACATGCCATCAGCT
>JAVLVB010001089.1:1412644-1435256 GCA_032876305.1 Orestias chungarensis
CCCCCCCCCCCCCCCTCCAATAAATAAATATGAATAAAAAAATAAAAAACTGCTGTAGTTTGACCTTTTACAGTGCTATGACCAAGAATCATCTTTCGAATTATGTTGGGTAATATATGCTGAGCCTTTTTGGCTAATAGGTTTCACCATAAGGGGTAATAGAGTCAGCTACATTAAGAATTTTGAGTGATGTGAATTATTCAGAGTATGATATATGAAATGAGAAATCCATGTAAGCAGCTTGAACATTGCTGTGTGCTCATATTCCCGTTCAACATGCTCTCAGAATGAGAATGCAACATTACACCATTTGCAATGCATTCAGCTACAGCTGAACCACTCACTTTACTAAAGAAAGTATTTATTTTGTTCGTACTAGAAAAGTACTAATGCCATGAATGTAAAGGTACGAATACACAAATTGCATTGGATGACTTTTTCTTTGTAAGGTTCTGTTTTTGTTGCAGCATCCCAGTCTTTTAAGAGGGAAGTTGTCATTATTAATCTTTCAGATTGAATGTCACTTTGTAGTTCTGTGTACTGATTGTGTACAGATTGTCATCATTTTTTTGTTTGTTTGTTTTCTTGTTTTTTTAAACTCTGTTATGCTGAATCATCAACATTCAGGATAATAACATCCTATATCTGGATGTAAGATAAGTTGCTTCCAAAAAGGACACCTCTTTGTGTAGTTACACATAATTTTGTTTGATTCATTATTTCTCTTAATACATAATAGCATAAAGTAGTAAAATTTTTCCACTTTGTCGTAATCATGCTATGGTACTATAAATCACATTATTCACCATTAATTACACAGTCTAAGCACCAGGTTTAAATAATTTTGTGTTCTCACTGAACAATTAATTCATGATTTAGTCAAAACTGTTCCTTAGTTCTGTAACTTTTTTTTTTAAATCAGAGATTATATATTCCCATGACCCAAAACATTAATCACAAGAAGTTTCTGAATTAATGAAATTAGTCATACTTGTTTAGCTTGATGTCAACAAAGAAACTTCACATACCAATCCTTCCTTAGTACAGGGGCCTGAGTATGAGCAACTCTCATTACAGGTATTTACTGATGAGACAACATTAAACATATAATATGTTTTGTTAGTTTTAGTTAGCCGATGGCCTGAGTGTAACTTCTCACATGTCTGTCTATGCTATATCAATTAAAGAAATTGAGAAAACAAAATAGGATAGTTGAGGTTATCATTGTATTTTATTTATTTTTTTGTATAAAATTAAAAAATTCAATTAAAAGTATAACAATCCAGACATGCAACCCTTCACCATGGTGCCACCTTATTATGATATGATGGGTTTGAGTATCCCAATGATTGTAGAATTTGACTTTTAGCTATAGTGTCCCTATATATAATACATCATGCCTAAGGACCATTTGTTTTGGGAGCTTGAAATAATTATGTCTGCAGTCATGAGTTTTAAATGAAGACTTTAAAGTTAGCATTAGCCACTAACTGTCATATGTGCTACACATTGTTGACGTAGGAATAGTTAAAAGTGTTTGGAAATTATGCTCATAGCATAATCTCCTGTTTTCAAAGCTGACACAATCCTGCCTCTGAGCTATCATTAAGAGTCATTAACGTGAGCCTGAGTGGCCCGCATGCACCCAGCACCCTGATTTGACATGTCTGCCATGTTTCCTAAAAATGCTAATTTACAGTTGTTCAGCTAATTTACAAAGCATTATTTGTCTCTGCAGGCACTGTAATAAAATGCTTCTATTTTTAGGACTTTCATCGGTTTTCTTTTTCTTTTTTTTTCTTTTTTCGTGTGGGAGAAGGCCATGTTGACAGGAGCTGCTACACGCCCCTTGCATGATACACAAGCTAGAGTATTATTAAAGAGGATTTAGCGTTTTTCTAAGGATCCACTGGAGAAGAATGATGCATTCATTCGGGGGGGTTGTTTGTTTTATTTTATTAACTTGTTCCAGAATGTTTGATTTTTCCTGTTCAGGAAAAATGCAAATGGCAGATTAAACATTTATTCTTAAAATTATGTGGTAAAGTGCTTTGATGTTTAACAGTATGATATGCATTGTCAAGCACTTCCACCATAGCTGCAACATTAATCAAATGTTCAGTTTGATTTTATTCTAGCAATGATTCTTTCACTCTTTTTCCATCCTCAAACAGAAAAGAAGTTCCTGCTTATTCCCCAACCTGTCAGACTTAAAAGCTTATTCTTTAAATACCAGCAGTGGCCTTTTAGTGTCACTTCTGCTGAGTTTGAAGAATTGCTCCTTTTTAAAAGAAGTACAGTCTCAGGTTTAACAGGGTCCAATCTTATTTGAGCACTCATCCAACAATGTGCTTTGCGGCACAACTTTCTCATAGACTGATTTAAAGTCCAGGGGCTGTTTACATGCTGACACAGTCTGTTAACGTGAATTGCCACAGAGCGACTTTGCCTGGTGACAATCTTGTCGTTACATCTTGTCGAATTAAGGAATAGCCATCGAGAATGGTGGAGCGAGTCACCCTGGCTCAAAGCAAATTATAGGCATATCATATAACCTAGTGACAAAAGATGTGGATGGTGCCTGGATGAAACACTGACATGCGGTACAAAGCATAAAAGAATATCAGAATGCACATGGGTATGCAGCCTATTTATTTTTAGCAAATTATTCAGTGATAAAAAAATAAATACTGAAACATAATTTGGATGTCAAAAAGCTTAGTGACAAACAATTTTAGTAATTGCATAGAGGCACGTAATTGCTCATTGTTCATATTGTTCTTCATGTTTTTATAAATTGCTTTTTTGTTAAATCATGATGTATTTCATCAGCAAAAAAATATTAAGACCCTGTTTTTTTATGCAGCCGTGAAGAGTTATTCACACCGCTCTTTTAACTTATTTTAACCATAAAATCATAATTTACTTTACAACCATTAGTTAACTCCCTGGAGGTTCAGCTTGGAAAGGCTCTAACAGGCTTGGAAGTTTGGACCCTTTCCTTGGCACCAGTGAGCTACGCTCATGGGGAGCAAAATATTCTATCGTAGCTGTGATTGTGTGTTAAGGGTCTCTGTCAAATTTAAAGATGAAACTCTGGATTCTCCTCATTTTCCATAAAAGTCAACACATGTCCCCCCAGCAGGTTCTCCAACTTGACACGCAGCCCCCTCAGAGTAACCACGGACTACTTAAGTGTTTGTCTTACCAATACCACCCTCACCCACCTTGTCAGTTTAGGTGGGACCTCTACTCCTGGGCGTGTATGCGGTTGTAACATTTGATCAAGATGCCATCATACATTTGCTTTAACAAACCCATGTTCATCAGAACAAAGCAGCCAAGAGGTTGGGGGTATTTTTTTTTCTATGATTTTTCTCTGGTGCATTTAACACAATTCATCCTTATTGGCTGTGTCAGAAACTTCACAGTTTGAGGCCTCAACAGTAGCCAGAATTAATGAGTACCTAAAAAACAGAACACGGTTTGTGTAAAAACAGCAAGCACATTTTCCTGTACTCTCCCTACTCCTTTCCCTATGTTTATACATGAGACCTAAAGTACAAATCCATACAAATCTTGTCCCCTGCAGAAATACTTTTATGACTTCAAAGTCAAAAGGTGTATCAGAAATGGACAAGAAAGCTGAGTACAGAACGTTTGGTTCGACCATCACTTTTGGCTTAGTGTGGAAACAATTATCCTAAATTTGTACAAAAAAGAAAATGATTGTAGATATCAGGATAAGCAGGGCTGGATCAACTTATAATTCCTTCTTCGGAAATTAATTTGATATGATGGAGGACTATAACAACCTCTGTGGTCATCTAAACAACAAAATGAGAAGCTACAGCAAAGCAATGTAGAAGATGGACAGAGCAGGCCTTACTTCTTTAAGAAACGGAGGTCATTTGGTGTTTGCAGCAAGATGTTGCATATATTCTATAAGTTTTTTGTGGAGAGCACAAACTCGTATGCCATGATCTTTTGGTAGCAGCATTGCATCCACTGACTTAAAAATCCTGATGTTCTCAGAAACTCTGACATCTCTAAGGAATATTGCAAAATGAATGGTTAAAGAAATCAATGCATGTAAATATGGGTACTTTTGATTAACATTATATGAACTAATGATAAAGTTTTTAAACAGCAGAGAAATGTATGGTACCAAAGGGCTTCAAAATCCGCTTAAAGTAATAAGAAACAGTTACTATGATGTAAACCAATTAATACATTCTCTGGAGGATAAACTAACATTCATTGTCATTGTATTTTGATCTGAGATATGCATAAAAA
The DNA here is from genome assembly GCA_032876305.1 of Orestias chungarensis. Lineage (NCBI taxonomy): Eukaryota > Metazoa > Chordata > Actinopteri > Cyprinodontiformes > Cyprinodontidae > Orestias > Orestias chungarensis. Next base: position 1,416,941 of record JAVLVB010001089.1, read on the forward strand.
ATGTTGGGAAAAAAACAGACTAAGTTCTTCCTAATGAATGTTCTTCATAAAAGCAAAATATATTTTGGTTGTATGGGCCTGTTTCCACAACCAAAATGTGTGATTCTAATATCACTTTATAGGATTATTTCTACTTCTATCTCATTTATGTAATCTTTAAAGCAATTTATTTGCTTTAATCCCACTTGAAATCTGTTGAATTTGTCAGTGGTATTTTTTTTTTACTATGAAATAATGGAAAATGCATTCTTAAATGTTGTTCATTTAAGGGGCCCAGGACACCACCAGATAGTTGTGCTTAGGGCACCCAAGTAGCTAGCACTGGCCCTGCTTGTAGGTGTAAACCATATGTGATTACCTTAAACATAGTTTGAGTTTTTTACTAGTCATTTAACTTATGAAGGCTGTTATTATCATTGAATCGTATGTGGGGTAGACAAGAGTGTAGAAGGGCCAAATACAAAAGCGTAGCATAGTTTTGAGAAATTCAGTTGTGAAAAGTCTATATTGATTTTATTTGGGTACTATTTTCACACAAAAAAAATACATAAAATACATTGAAAATTTGTTTATTTATGTTTTTGTTAAAACATAAAAAGATGCACAAGGTATGAATAGATTTGCAAAGCACAGTAATACATTTTTGTATTCATTCGTATTGTATGTTGTAGACCTGTGCAACAACACTCAGTCGAGCATATCACGATAATACAATGCAATCTTAAAATGATCCAGGAAATGGCACCTATGTCAGGTAGTATTTGTAAAAGAAACCAATGAAGTGACAAATTATTCAAGGTTGCTTTGTATTGATCACAACTTCATTCCACAGCTCACAGAGTTTAATTCTGACTTGTGTATTAGAAGGTGTGATATAGGACACTGACCAATAACAAAAAATAAAATGCCAAGCGCACAATATGACCTTTTTGGGTCAGTCCAGCAATTTTTACTTAATATCTAGCATTAGACTCAATAGAGTGTGCAAATATTCTCCTCTCTTAAAGCACCACAGCTTGTTAATCTAATTTGAACTTTTATGTTTTCACTTTATTTATAACCCGTTAACTCTTAACAAATTATTCATATTTCTTCTCATGCTCTCCTAATAATCTACTATTAATAGTGATTTACAATTATTAGGCAAAATGTGAAATTTATGGGAAATGCAAATGCAGAAATGCGACCTTGACTAGAAAGGAAACCTGTCAGTAAAACGTAATCAGAAAAAAATAAGACATCATGCAGAAAAAAAGGAAACAAATCAGAGCCTTTTGAGCTTTTTTGTTTTTGTCTTTCTGTCTTTGACATTAATGGGACCTGATATGGTGTGACTCCTGCTTTGCCAACATTGTGGCTTGGTGCTGCCAACTCTTTTTTGTGGGCATCCAGTGTGTGGTTGCTGTAATTGCTTGTGTCTTTTAAAATGAGCCAGCTCAGTCTTCCTTGCATTTCTAGTCCAATAAAAGGGCTTCTTCCATAACATAAACTCCATCGCAGATGTTTTCTCTATGTAACCCGAAGCCTTAGCCGCCATGTCTGTTCCACATACTGTTCTGCAGAGCACAGAAAAGTCACCTACACTGTTTTCGGTTAAAAGAAGGAAATGTGAGTATATGGTTAAACTGTATGAGGGGAAAAAGTAAGCGTATTATGACCATATGAAAAACACTATGAAATACTTGTCTCTTCCATGAACAGGTAAAGTAATAATACAATAATAATATTTGTAGTTGAAATTGCTAAAACACTCTGTTACAACAATGCTGCTAAATGCTTTACAAAAAAAAGTTTTACAGTATTTATTGGCTTTATTATAAAGTACATATAGTAAAGCCAAACCATTACAAACAAAATGCTTAAAGTGAAGGTTAACAGGATATCAGTGCACACAGGCCTCTCGCCAAAAGACTGCTACAGATAGGCACCAAGAGACCCTTATGAACCTACAAAAGATAACCCTTAGATAATGGATGGATAGATTATGATAAATGAAAGGTTAATTTTATCACTTTTTTCTGCGGCAGGAAAAACAGAACTTGTTTATCTCTTGTGTATTTATAAAATGACTTGATAGTATAGTGGTGCTTGTCAAGCAGCACTTGTTATATTTTTTACGATAGTTGTCTTTATTTCCTTCAATGATTTGTAGAACCTTTTAATTCTAAAATTTTCTAAATCCCCCTGCCTTTCAAGCAACTTTACAAATACTTTCATCCAATTTGGGCAAAACCATAATGTGGGAAAGAGAGTAATCTGAGGAAACTCATAAAAAACTTCCCTTGGTTCTAAGCTAAGTACAACCTGCGGCAAACTGTCCACAGTGTCCTTTGTGTAAAAGGCCAGCAGATTATCGCAGGCTTGTGGAGTTGATGACCTGAGCTTGTACTTCTTCCACCTTTCCTTAAAGTCAGACCGCTTTGTTATCCAGTGGGAAATGACGCTCTAGCACACAACCCTGACAGAACTCAGACAAGCTATCTGTGCTGCAAAGGCATGCAGCAGGCAATTTCTGATGTTTCCTTTACTTAGGAAAGTACAAACATTGCTATCACTTTATATGCCATTTACTTTTCAAGAATACATTTACAGTTTACTTAACTGCAAGTACCAGTAAAACCATGGGCCAACTAGATCAAGATGTCTTCTATCCATTCTGCTTGAAACTTCTGCACTTTCAGTTTTTGTAGCTTGTGCTGAAATGTTGCCAACCTGATGCGTGAAAGATTTTTTAATAGATATCACCCCTGGTTTTTGTTGGTGGCATCATACCCTACGTCTAAAATATGTTAACATTAAGTTTATGACCTAATGTTTTTCAATCCTAATTCATGATTCAAACAGCAACATACTTTTGTAAACGTTCCACCTGATCTTATTTCCGGAAGTGTTAAGGATGCCCTGGTTATCAAGACACTTCTTCGAAAATATTCCTGCTGTGTCTGGTGTGCTAATAGTAATCCGGTCTGCTCAGGTGGAAGGTGAGACCACTGTTACAGTAAATTCGGGACATTCAAGATGTTGGATTGTCTTAGCTCCATATTGTCTTGGCTCCATCTCCCAGCATTTTGAGTGAGTCCTGCTAAATATGACATGTCGCCAATCAGAAAGAAAGGTGACAGAAACACAAATGGGAATCCAAAACAAAGAGGACAAAAAAAACTGCCATACTACATGTATATCATAGTGTGGCTCCCATTGTCTCCACTCATTTAACAAATATTTGTTCTTTTGTATAGTTTTTTTTTTAAAGAATGTTCTGTTTAATAATAGTCCATAGATTATTACCGTTGCTTCGTACTCATCATCCAGATTAATTTACTCTGTACTCATATCTGATCTGTATGTATCTGAATGTAAATGAGTGTCTTTTCATGGTTGTTGTCAACTTTCCTCTGTGGCTTTACACAACTCACTATAGGATGTTATCAGTTTCATCTTTGCATTTTTTATTGTTTATTGTGTAAATGTTTCCGCATGAACCAAGCTTTACTGGTCCCCTCAGGGTGTGTGGTGGCAACAAAAGCTTGTCTCCTGTTTGTCTGATTTCATACTTGTGCAGGTTTTTGTATTTAGCAATAATATTCGCATTTCCTGTTATATGGAAATCAACACAGGCCCATTGTTTTGAGAGGAAGGCTTTATTATGCCTCCCTATAGTAATTACTTTTCTTTCTTGTCTTGCCCTCTTCAAGTGGATCTCTGTAACAGAAAAATGTGTTTCAAAAACATTTTTAATTTCTCACTCAAAGTTATTAGCCTGTCCGAATAACTATATATATATATATATATATTCAATTGCTTCTGTTCTATTTACCCTGCAATGTTTTCATGTGTAGAAAAAGCTTTAAAAACTATCTCTAAATGTGTTTTTTATATATATATATATATATATATATATATATATATATATATATATATAAATTTACCAGTATTGACAATAGTATTGTCAATGTTTTATTGTGACCTCCTGCAATTGCAACACAGATATTGCATTACTGTTGTAATTTATTTATATGGGTGTTTCATACCTTCATTTAATTTCAGGAATGAACAATTTAAACTTTTCAGGCATTAAAGCACACCTCAAATATTTGCTTAAATAAATACTATGTTTTAACTATGTTCTGGGTTTTTTTCTAGATACCACAGTTTATATCCCGTCCTTTGATGGCACATCGTTCCTTGAGCTGAAGCCTCTTGGATCCTTCCCACAGCTTCAACAGAATGACACCAGTAATATCCCAACCTTAGCTAATGACATCACTTTGTATTTGTCAGTCAAGACAAGATCAACACAAGGCACCATCCTTTTCAGTGAGTAAAGTCTGCCTTTACAATGCAATTTTTACTTACTAACTTTTTAACTATTTATTTTACTGTAAAACTGCCTGCATGTAGTGTATGTAACTTTTATAAGACATGCTTATGGTTCTCTTGAAGAGAAATGGTATTAACGTGGTGCTAAACAAATGTCATTAGACTGCTTATCTTATTGTAGTTCTGGCTTGCATTCTGATCATACTGTTATTAAAGGTAAAAATAGTTGCGTAAAAAAGTGGAATATATACAATTAGAGTTATTATCTAAGATGAAGTCAAAAAATTAACTGCATCAGGTAGGTACATTTAATTTAAGAAGTTGATTTATTGTAATTTTGTAATTTTCTACATGTTATACCTACATGTTATATATAGTCTCATCACAAACGTAAAATAAAGTTTTTGTCTGCTTTACAATTATTATGATTTGAGTACACAAGAGATCAATTAATTAAAGCTGTGGTCTATAACCAAAACATGGTTGGTCTAGGGAATCCCAGCGATATCGCTATGACCAGTGGTAAAGCTGAATGAACTTTTATTTACCAAGTACACAATCAACGAACGCGAGTTGCTATGGTGACAGGACAAGACACTCCGCTGTGATCTTTCTAGCCAACTGTGTCTAGCCCAGGAAATATTTTACTCTGCAGGTGAGAGTTTTTCCCTTGATTTGAGAAGGTGCTACCTCAAGTCAGAGTGGAAATGTCAGAGTGAGGATGACTTATACACTTCTCAATTTTATTTGGTATAAAATTATTGTGAAGCCACTAGGGCATATAACATTTAAATATATCCATACTGTGACAAAGTGGCATCAGCACTTTGAACAAAGAACTGTACAGAAATGTTCTTTCTTCTTCTTCTTCTTCTTCTTCTTCTTCTACTTTGCAGGGATTAATTTTAAGCAATTAGAAAATAAGGACGCACTTGTTTGTTTTAGCAAAATCAGTTTACACTTGCTTGTTTGTTTTGACGAAAAATGCCTTAGAGAACCAGATATAAAGGACTATTTGAATTGTACACCAATACACCTAGAAAACCAAAGAAATGTATATGTAAAACATATCAGTAAATGTTCCTTTTATTGTTATTAATATTTTTTAGGTTTCTTTTTTTAGTTATGATTGTTGTTTGTGTTTTGAATGACTGCTACAAACAAAAACATTTCAAGAAATACCATTAAACAAGTCCTTTATCATCATAAACACATCAGTCATTTAGTGGTCTTGTTATTCAAATATAATAATGCTTCAATCAAAATGTAGCTATTTTGCTTTTTATTGTCAATTACTTTACTTTTTAGAAAGTCTAGAACATGTTCGAGCAAATGATTAGAGCAAATGAAAGCTTCTAAGAGGGGAAAGATTTGGTCCAAGAGGAAAAAGATAGGTACTCCTGTGAAGGAAATCTATCTAAACCCATCTTCTGTGCCTAGGCAGCCTTTCTGGTGTTTCACTACTGATGATTGAGCTATAACCTAAAAGCAAACAAAAGAATCCTCAAGAGCTGGTCACTCACATGCAGAGATAGCATTGCATTCACCCTTTACATCAACCTTGAGCCCTACATTGTACCTCTGGCTCTTGCCATCTCCTTTGTTCTCACACCTGTACAGACACATACACACTCCCCTTTGTTACAGGGGAAGATTGGGATGGGGAAGTCAGACAGCCCCAGAGTAGAACCTCCTAACAATAGAGCATTGTTTAGGGAAGAGAGAGAAGTGGTTAGATTTTTGTTATGTTTTTCAGGAGTTGTAAAAAGCTGAACCATGAGAATACTGCTTAATTTTCCCAAAATTCTCATTACTACACATCAGGTAAAAGCATATGCATACACCTTGTTCCGAAACAGCATAGAGGTGAGGTCACCATATGCACGCCTTGAGCTATAGGTCTTTTAATGACTCAACCAAGCGTGAGTCTCACTGGACAACAGTTGCTGCTCCTCGCTCTAAAAACTGCAGCCACCTTGATTTTTGGGAGTCTTTTCCCATGCTGCAGAAGTCAGGTGCAAGTCCAACTAAAGTTTAACCACCATGCATTATGTGGCAATCATGGGTGATTTATTCCACACAGGCGAGACGCGGACATCATAACATTCATCTTGCTGGTATGGCCTAGATCAACCTGTTATCTGTGAAGTCCTCTTTAGGTTCACAGTCTCTGATCTACATTTTGAGGTCTGTTAAATGTTGCAGCGCACCTCAGGGTTAAATATCTGTCCTTTGATCGAAATGTGGGCTTTCTGGTTTGCCATAAGCACAATAACAGGAAGATGAAGGTTGGCCTAAAATCTTCCCTTGAACCCAAAACACGACGTTTGTTACACCATGTGTCATTTCAAGCAAGTACATTTTGCTTTTAACTTTTATAGTTTATGACCAAAGTAATTCAAAAACCTAAGAGTAAGGAAAACATTTATTCTTTTTAGTAGTTTTTCTATTAAATATTATTTTTAGATTAATAACTATTTAACGTTTTTTGTTTCTCTGGATTGGTAGTGACTTTTCCATGTTGGCTGCCAAATGTCTGTTTTACACTGAACTTTAAATCTCTGTATTTAAAAATTTGTCAGCGAAACACAAACAGCCTTCAATGCACATTTTTTATTTATTGGGGGTGTATTTTAAAATATCTGATAGTTAAACCTTGAATACTCATTCACATAGATCTTCTCAATATTAGGACAGATCTACTGTTAATTTGCCTAATTAGATTTATAGAAAATTGTTTTGTGTTATGCACAGGTATGAACATAACACACTGTTTAGGACTTGGTGTATATTATATGACTTCACCGATCTTATTTAAATTAAGCTTATGTTTTTCTAATGAACTCTTTCTGTACTGTCTTTTGATGAATGTTTAATATTGACAAAGACAGAGATGGTCTTAGAATGGTCCTCACTAGTTTACTGACTTATCTCATTATACAGTCATATGAGAGTATGCCGGTAAACGCAAAACTCTCCCTCTGCTTTTAATTTTTTTTTTATATTTATAATTCTGAGCTCCTACGACGGGTAAACGATTTATTTATTTCAATGCTTTGTAGATTAATTGCAATAAACTGTGAGCCTGCATGAAAAACATTAGTTCTATATTATCGATTTTAGTTATTTAGTATTTTTCCCCGAAACGAATGTGCTTTATTTTGCCACAACGTCTTCTTTTTGCCACAACGTCTTTTTTTCTGTTTACATCATGACATTTCTATCAAATAGAAGAAAGGAACAGACAAGTTCTGACACCAGCTTAATGTCTGCCCGATAGTCGCAGTTGCAAGCAGTCACATGTGGCGTGCAACGTCACATTCAGTACATTGTATTCCATTTGCTGCATACAGCATCTGACACAATCTTTCATTGGATTGGGTGCCAAGCTGGACCTGGCTTGTTTTTGCCTCTGGTCAGTTTGCTTACTGGATGGAAGAAAAGGCAGTATCCAGTTTGAAGTGACTAAATAAGTAGTGACTAGGATTGTTCAATTCAAAATCATGGTACTTACTGCATGAGTATGTGTGTTTTAGCTTCTTAATATGTATACTTTTCTTCTTGAATATAGCGGGTTGAGTTATGGAAAGTGCTGGACAAACAATTCAGGATCTACTTGTTGTGCATAGTCAATAAAAGGTTTTGGAATAGATTTGCATAATAATTGCAAAGCAAAGCTTTTATTGATGCTTCACTATAGTAATTACTTGCTTTTTGGATGCGTTTTTCGAAACAGAAAAAAACATGTACACCTGTTGTGAAATGATGTTTTCGATTATTTCACTTCCTATTTTACGTTTTAGTAATGTATCCATATGCATTGCAGCAGTATTTAAACCACTTATACTTACGAAGGTTTTTGTTACTTTATAACAACTGAGGTAAATATTTACAGTTTTGTTTTAATGTAATGAAGAAATTCAAAGAGGTCCATGATTACAAAAATTGCAGAATTCATTTGTTTGCTGGCTCTCTTCGTCAATAATTTGTTGCCTTTTGGTACTTTTTTGCTGTTTTTTTTTTCTTTAGAAAAAAAATCCTTTATACTTGCAATGCTGCTCTCTTCTCTCATTTATTTACCAAAAGTCTGCCTCATTATATTTTTCTCATGTGTCTCTCATGGGATCCAGAAATGAGAAACAGTAAAGACATTTCACATTGTTATTATAATAATAATAATTATTATTATTATATAACAATAATAGTATTTAAAACTTCTTTATACTACATTTCGTTGTCAAATCAGTTTGTGTCTTTCAAGAAGTAGAACTAAATAAATAAATCACAGGGAGATGGGCAGTTGTGCCATTCCCTCCATTTTAAAATGATGTACTGAATAGTGCATTTTGAGATGTTTAAACTAAAGAGACATAGGTATTGTTTTTGCAAGTTTATCACAGATCTATCTGGAATAAATTGTACTTTATTTGATTTGGTGATTGGGAACCGCAATTGGTTGTTATGAATTATATTTACGCTTATAAGAGCAAAGTGGCTAAATATACGACACGCTTTCTGGATATTTCGAAAAACACATTAAAACTTTATCTGAATCAGATAAGAAATGTTCATTGACTGAGAATTTTTACATACAACATATTTGATGTGGCTGTGGTGCAGAGAATGCAATATACAAATACATGAGAATAAAACATTAAAAATTATTTAGAATAAAAACAAAGATGAACATATGTGTGAAAGTATACTTAACCTAACTTATACTAAGTACTAGCCGTGCACAAGAGGAAGCACACAAAAGTATGAAAATATATATTTTTGTTGCATTTTACAATTAGTTTTTACTTTTTGTCAGACTATACTCTTAAAATTCAAATTGTATAACGTGCATCATATAAGTAAAAACATTCAACTAGCTACTGTTCATTTTCCATACAACCTTTTTTTTACCAATAATTAAGATGGGATTTGCAAACTCCTGTGAATTAGACATAAAACAGTGAAACCAAAATAATAATGGCATTGTTGTTTTGTGCAAATGAATTCATATTCTTTGAGTTTACAAAAACTCAGAAAGAAAAGCTCTCGTTTGGCCGTTCAGAAAGCATACAGAGCTGGAATAGTGGCTTTTATCTAGTTATGCTTCCTTGCTTATAGCACATCATCTTTTTCAAAATCTGACGATGAGTACTGAACAGGATCCTCCAGAGATCAACAGTACAATTTTAATAATAGGAAAACCAAGCGGTATACATTGAGATGTGAAGAATAGCTTCCGCAAACGTGCCCCACGTTCTCCACCTCCTCTTTTTTACCTCTCTTCCTGAAGCAAATCCACGAGTCTCCCCCTGGACTTCAGTTGTCAGATTGAGACGAGAAAGACTGGGAGGTGGGGTGTGAGCAAGGAGATAAAGGGACAGAGTGGAGAGAGAACAGGTGACAGGCGCTGACAAAAAGGAAGAACAATCTGTAAGGTTCAGTGCACAGTAAGAGGGCTACGGAGACGCCTCGATTTCTTTTCAGACAAACAAATTGAAGAAAAATGATAATGCGACATTGACATCTGTTCTAAAAAGTTTTTGTACAAAAATGAGCTAATGCACAATGTAGAAACTACTGCTTTAAAAGGGGACTATAGGTCATTGTTGTTAAAATAAAGACGTTTCTGATCGTCTTTGCTGTTAAGTTCATTAAATCGGAATGTTTTTTTCAGATCGGTGTTTTGAAAATAGGATAGATGATTAAGTGTCATGCATAATTAGGTTTGTAGTTGTCAAATATATTTACTTCATGTTTAGGTAATTTACATTTTAGCGTTCTCCTGTTCTTAAAAATTATGCAGTTTGTCTCTGCGAAGTTGTGCGCATTGACTAGAACAATTACCATATTTTGTCTATCATCGCTCACTCTCCCTTAGTTTTCAAGGTAAATGAATTTTTTTCCAGTCAACTCCTATCTGCATCAAAAAAAAAATAAATCCAATAAATGATTTATTTATCTTTTTTTTTTACTTAGGGCTCATTAAAATGTTTAAAGTCCTTGAGACTCAGTTGTTGTTGTTTTTTTCCAAATAAAGGAGTAGATGCCTTCAGTTCTTGGTGCAAACAGAGCCTCTGTATGCAATTTACAAGATTTTGTAATCTCATCATTTCTTGGCAGAAGTTACAGTATTTTCCAACTAATTAAACCGTCACATGTCATTGCAACTTGTTATTTGCAAAACACATTAAACACATATTGAAATGTGGGAACACAACATAATCACATAAACTATTACCACATCGTTAGTATCATCAAAGCCTAGAAAACGTGAAATACTAAGCACGTACAGCTAACAGCAGGCTCTATCTGATATATGTAGGTACTGTATTTATTTATTCGTATTAAGTAAAAAACTGCTCTGATTTATCGTCTTGCTTATGAGGCTTCTACTTGTTGATGTCTAAATCCCCCACCAATGCCATTACAGTACCTCAGCATAGATGACATGCACACTGCAAAGACACAAGGCTGTCAAGCCCACACACCTTCACCCTATTTTTAGCTTGCCACATCAGCCTAGTTCCTGAGATTTGTGGCTTGAACCCTGTTGTCTTTGAAAAATCAAACAGGTCTACTCCGTGCCCACTCAGTAACTCTCTCTGGACTTGTACTCCCCTGTCACTTCTTCTATTTCAGCTGAAATATCCCCTATAGGCCTTGTTGGCAACGCAGAAACATTTAAGGTCTCTCTAACAGGGCAGCTCAGAGCTGCTCAGTCCTCTGCCCTGTAACCGCGTCTTCCTTAACAGCGAGACAGGGGGGACAGATTCACTTTCTATCTAAGTCTGTCTCAACGACCTGCATTCTAACATTGTCATGCATTTGTTCCTGTCTGTTCTCGCAGTGTTCCGGGGCTGGTGAGAGTGTTCCCTCCACCTCACTTATGAAGACTACAGTAGTTTACAAAAAAGCATAGTGCTGTCTATCTCTTTCAAATTTCTTTTTTTACAGGAATTTTGTCACGCATTTGAGCATTGTGTCAATATATGGTATCAGTAAAGATTTGACCACGGCTAGCAAATACTAACGAGTACTGACAAATTACAAAATTAACTGCCAGTGGCCATAGCAATGAACTCCGTAGGTGAATGCTTCAACACTGAGCTAGGATGTAAAAACCCATGTCCTCTCTGCAGTGTTTCAGTAGTAGTCATCACCCCTTTCGACTGGGAGATTTTTAAAGCAATGCTTCCTGGGTTGTTATCTGTTATACAGATAACATAAAAGCTTTCTGATGATTTATTAGTTGCGAACTAAATTGGATTTTCAAGGTATCTGGCTCATATGTGCACTCTATGACACTGTATACTCCCTGAATACTGGAGTAAGTGTAGCTAAGGAACCCTCTATATGTTTTTGAAGCAATAAGATCAGTCTTTCTTTCACTCCTCAAATTCTTTTCTCAAACATTTACCTCTCAAGTACTACGTGAAACGTTTATATATCTCTTTTAGTAGATTGAATAATTATTCTTTAAGGCCTGTGTAAATGAACTTTGTGCCCTTTGATCATATACCTATGTGTGTTTTTCTATTCATCCACCAGTGAGGGTGCAGGGTGTCCCTATTAAGCATTTGTTTGAGTCCCAGATGGATTTTATTTTATTTTTTACATCTGTTCTACATTGGCCTTATATAAATAAACTTAATTGAGCCGAATTGATTTTAACAAATAAACAGAGAGTTGCATGCAAATAGAGCCGCTGCATCAAGCATTTGAAATTTCAGATTTTCTCAGGTCTGGGTCAGTTCCATGTTACGGTTTTATTCTTCCAAGGAGGAAACATTTTGCCGTCAGCTTGTGTATATTGTTATTGTTGAGGTCACAGCAATGTGAAGGATTCTTGATAAGCTTCTGTCTAGAGTGAGGCAAGCCTATTGGCTGAGAGATGGCATTTGTCAGGAGAGAGGAGTCCTCCCTCAGGTTTTCATGTGCGGGGTATTGATCAAGTATGACCTTGTGCTCGACATCCTCTATTTTATTGGCCGACATTGGAGTAATAAGGGGGAAAAAAATTAAAATATTTGAATTGTGGTTTAGCCATAGTATAACTATAGATTTTTGACGGATTTAACTTTTTTCACCTTTTTTTTTTAAGGCCAATCATTTCAGAAAATATAAACCCCAAAGTTTTGTTTTTTCTTTGGGTTTTCTGGTATTAAACGAGGAAGGGAATCAAATATTCCTTCGGGAAAGTTTACTTCAAAGTCATTGCATGTGCATTGCAATTTTAGCAGTGTGATGAATTTTGTATTGGAGAAAACAGAAGTTCACACTTTTTTCTTTTTTTTTTTAAACTCTTATATTCTTACTGTTTCAGCCCAGGAGCGGAACCTAGGGGATCAGTTCCTCCATGTGTTCCTTGAAGATGGAAGCCCCATTGCTCAGCTTGGCTGTGGTGGTACTAATATTGTCAATACAGCTGCTGGCAAGAGCATCAATAATAACAGATGGATGAAGATCATGATACGGTATGATTCTATTTCTTGGAGTTTGATTTACTAAATACTTAATATAGTGAATAGTGTTATTGGCATTATGTGGAAAATATTTAGAATAATTGTTGACATAAAAACAATAGCAGATATCTTGTCTCTCAACGTATTCATATAAAACATAATGGCTATATGTTTTATATGGTTGTAATGATTAGGAAATGAAAGATATTCAGTGGAAGAATACTAGTTTATCTGTTATCCTGTCACTGATTCACCAGTACTGTACTATCTTGGAGTTTGGGCAAGTGGAACTGTGACATATGTTTTACATTTAGGCCATGGCATTTGAACCTTACATTTTGTTACCTATATAGCTGTCGGGCAAGGGAGAGCACAGATGCTATAATGTGTCGGTGTGAAAAGTACCTGGTTTTGTTTTTAGTGGTTTAAAAGGCAGTTGTCTTACTCATATACTCTATTGGATTAAGGGTGAATTAGTACAAACCATTTTTTTGTAGTTTTTCTATCCTAAATAGATGTACTGCTAACATATTACATATAATCAATTAAAACTCTCTGCACTCTGCAGTGAAATAATTTAACTCTCTGGGTCTAAGTGTGCGTCCATGGGTTATCCATCATTCAGCTGCATGTGGAATCAGCTAGATGACCTGGCTGACTTTCCTGCCTTCTTCCAGTGCACAGCTCAACATCTCCTATGCATCATCAGCTAACCCAGGTTTCCAGATAAAAGTACATATCTGTCTACAGAGTCCCACCTTTCCCGCCTTTTCTACCTTAACAAGAATATTTATTTCTTGCAATAAAACAGTCAGGTCCAGCAATTAAAGTCTTGCAAAGCCTGGATCTCACATTAACAGCCGTTCCGTTTAGTTCTCTTTGTAGTTGGGGATATTCTTTAACAGCACATGCAATCTCTAGTAAGCTTCATCAAGCTGGTACATTACACACAACATGGCCAAAAATAGGAGATTGGGTAAAATAAGATCAGCTCTTTTAAAACTTCAACAGAGTCCACACCTCAAGCAAGTAATTGTTTCTCATTAATGGAGGATGCAAGGCAAAACATAAAAGATGCTTGTTTTTTACCAGGGCAGTAAGACCTTTTGTGATTGTAATTTGAATCATGTCCAGTTTAGTAGAGCCTTATCTAAAAATGCTCTAGTTTTGCCTTAAGTTGCTCGTCATTTGTTTTACCAACTTTAAAAAGCTTTTTTTTTTTTTTTTTGTAAAAGTCACAGACTGTTATTAAATCTGTCCTTTCAGGGTTATCATGGGAAATCAGATGGCTCAGAAACATTTGGCTCAATTTGGTGCATTGATCTTGATGTACATCCATTTGCTCTTCTTTCCCTGTCTCTTCCAAATAAGTATGATAAACAATGCTTCTCCCCTGCACAACTGATATTTCGTCTATGTTGTGTACATATCGGCTTATGGCTCATCACTGTAGGGCATAGAGGGAGCCAGTTGGGGAAATCTGAGAAAGACTGCTGCAGAGCTCCAACTGTTTTTATTCTTTATATGTTCAGCACTAGCGTGTGACACCAGAGGTATTTGTCTGACTACTAAATACCAAATTTTTTTAGCTAGGAGTTAACAACACTGAATACAGCCTTGGTAACCTGCAGTTGTCAGCATCTGAGTATTGCAGGGCGAGTTGTTGCATTAAAGTACACATAATCCAGGCTTTTTTTATTTATTATTTACTCAACCCAGGACAAAAAATAGAGAAAACACTGTGCCTTTTTGAGAGTACTGTTATGTTTCATTTACACGTTAAGCTTAGCAAGCTGCGAGTTGCACTGATTCAGCACTATCACCATGTGGAGATAAATGCAGTGTAACTTGAAATGTTATGGTAAAATGTGTCAGCTAATGTTTTCTTAAATTATATTTATAAAGGTGTAAAATAAGGCTATAGTGCACTTCACTTTGTTTTCTTTATTGTATGACAAGAATTTACTACGTCTCTGTAAGACAAAAATATAGAGATTTAATCCTTTGCTTCCAGTAGGATTTGCTATTTGGATACTTCAAAATACTGTTCAGCTTTCTTAAAGGTGTCCTCTGTGCTAATAAACAACAACAACGGCATAAAAGGCATTAAAAATTTCATTTAGTGTAAGATGTCTTTTTTTTTTTTTGACACAAAAAATATACAAAAAACTATAATGTAAAGACTACATATACAAGGCGCAGTACAGGTCAGTTTCTTATTTGTTAAAATTGCAATCTGCTAAGAAATGTTGAGGTGTTATTACATTAAAGTAGGTGGTTATAACAGATCTATTCTGAAATGAAAGGCTTTTGTAATGGTAACACTGTAAAGATGGTGAGCTAAAGGGCCTGTGCACTTCCTTGTCAAAGTATTTATACTCTTCAACATTTTGTTCTTATTTTGTCATCTAACAATCACAAGCTACATTAAAATGGGTTGGGATCTTATTGAATAAACGTTAGAATAATTATGAAATTGAAAACAATAAGGAACATTGTTAAAATTTACAGAGGTAAGACGAGAGAAATATTTGGAAGAAAGACACTTTAAATCCAGGGTGGCAGTTTTAGAGTTGATAAGAAGGATAGAGCTTACTGCAAAACTTGCAATTAAAACTACAATTAAGAAGAAAATACATTTGTTTGTATGGCCTATTCAAAGCATGTATCAAAATTAAATAGGGAATTAGTTGAAAGACAGTAAATCTGCTGTTCACAGATAAAGCTAGGATTGAGCTATTTTTTCAAAGAAGAGGAATGGGTACAGATTTTTGTGTCTAAATGTCAAAGGTGATACTTTTATCAAACTTGCAAATATTATTACATCTTCAAATAGCATATGCCTTTTGTTTTAATTCAGAGTTTTGCAATGCATTTTAATGGCAATAAATGCAAAAAGGATGTGTAATGGCTTAAGAGGTATAAATACCATCTCAAGGCCACTTTGGAGACCCATTAGTTGTACAAAGAAGGCCAACAAAACTGGTTTACATTATATTATTTTGCAATAAAAAATGGCTTTATTTATTTATTTTTTAAAGAAAGGTTTTAAAGACACTAATGTTGGCAAGAAAAAAAGAAAAAAAAAAAGCACTCTTGAAGTCGCCTGTGCTGTCATATCAATTCACAGAGCGGAGGAGTGTGTGGGGTGGGGGCGGCAATGTCATTTTTCATTTGGGGAGGACATGTTTGCTGTTGGCTAATGTTTTGATGTCGGGAAGTTTTCTTTTCTTCAGGGACATTTTGGGGCTATACTGCAAAGATTAAATTTCCAGAGTTGCAGACTCCAAATGCTCCCCTGGTCATTTTGTGAGGCTGCGTCCATTATTTGGTTGAAACCTGTTGTGCCTGACATTCACTGCTGGAGTAATTTTCATTTTTAATACACACAGTTGGGGATCAATGAGGATGATACATAGCTTTCTGCTGAAACACATTTATTCTCTTGTCACATGCGAGTCCCCGGTAGATACTGTATGATTATTTAGCCTTCGCTGCAGTCTAAGGAATGGAGACTTTTATCTCTTTAAATGAAAAGCCCGGCTTTTAGTTACTATATTTCATCTGCTCAGGGAATTATCTTTATTAGAAACGTGAATTTATTTCTAATTCCTACTGACAGGCTATGATCTGGCATATTGACTTAAATACCATGACCCTTTCAAAATGAAATTTCCTACATAAATGTTTTTCTCATATTTATACATAAGTGCATGTTTGTAAGCAAGCTAGATTTTTATTATATCCTCATGTCATATGTTTTTATTTCTTTTTAAATTTCTCTTTTGTCTTTTCTTGTTTTATTTTACTCCACTGTCATTCAACAAACTGAATAACTTTGCCTATGAACATAAAAATGTTCATTGTCACTTCACACTTACGGCACTTAATCACATTAAAATCAACTCTGTATTTAATCTATATTCAATTTAAATTGATCTGTTTTAATTTTTACCTGTAAAATATGGTCATATAACTCCCTACCACTTTTTAGAATCATGTCATATAGTTTCCTCAGTTTCTTTCCCTTCATCAAGCAATTGAAATTTAAAACAATTTGATTTTAATTTATTCATTTAAATTGAATTACAATGACTTCTAAGTTAACTAGAAACTTAGTTGAACTGACCTGCATGGAGTATTATTAAACTGAGTTAGATTGCATCGGTGTCCAAAATATTTCTCATTTGTGAAATATTCATTTCTTTAAGATTACATTCACATTACATTTGAGTTTCTATCAGAGCTACGTGTTTTTAAAGGTGGGTAGAATGTGCAGTGTGTATATGCAATGCCAGACAACAATAAGCATAATCTAATATTCATGATGGATTTATGAAGCAGAAGAAGAGATGCCCTGAAAGTTGTACCTGTTAGACAAGTCAAGTTCAAAAGGCGCTGATAATAAAAATGTATTTTTCATTAGACTATCCTCGCTTGGGAAATGTATTTCTTTTAAAACTCTCATTAGGTATGCAGTAATAGCTTTTTGTTATTTAGAGTCTCAATTCCTCCCTAAAGTCTTATTACCCCCGAAACAGCATGTTCCTACAAGACAGCATAATCATGTTAATTTAAACACTCTGTGACATCAAGCATTTCTTTGACCAGTTTTTAAATAGCATACACTTCATTTACTCATGGAATTTGGTGATTTACTGCTACTGCTCATTGACGATTAAGTAAGTTTTCAATGTAAAAAAAAAATGCACATGTGGGTGTGATTGTCGCATAGCAACAGGCTCTGTAAGAGAAGGAAAACAGACGTGTGCTGTGATGGAGGGGGGGCTGAAAAGACATTTTTAGGACATATCATGAGTGACCTTATTAAAATAATGTCACTAAAATCCAGTTTGCCAAGTTCAACTCTGCTCCATTTTGAAAAACACCTGTTTCTGTGTGCGCCTGTTCAATTGCAAATTGCATAAATGCTTCTTTGTGCCCATCTGAGTTCACGGTCTTTGTGAAATGATAAGATGATCCTTATATATACCAAATTAATATTTAGGAAAGGGAAAATGAAAAATCAAAGATTATATAAAGATCCCTAATTGTTCTGTTTCATTAGAAAAACATCACATCATTAGTAATGTGTTTAAATCGCTTTGACTAAATGTCAAACCATTTCTTCTTTCCTTTTAAAACACACATCAACTCAGCATGGTACCTGATCAAAGTAAGGCGTGTTTTATCAGCTGCACTGTATTCAGTGTTTTATTGACAAGAAGCGGTCGGCAACCGTGCCTGCTCACTTGGAGTTTTGTTTTGTGAACCCCCACAATGGCAGGAGCCATGCTGCGTGCTGTCTAATTGTATTGCCAAAGATATAATGATAGAACACAGGCTGCCCAAATTAATTGAGGCTTGCCGGTCACAGCACAAATTATGCAGCAAATGCTGCAGTGCTGCGCGTGAGAAAGACACTGCACCAACCAGAGCAGGGATTCCATTCACTAGGTTCAGATGATGGTCTCAAAGAAGTTAATAATACTCCCAAAGCAATATATTTAAATACTAATAATAAATTGGTCGCTAAT
>JAVLVB010001089.1:1435356-1465609 GCA_032876305.1 Orestias chungarensis
TTTTTTTTTTTTTTTTTTTGGGAGTATAGAATATTTCTAGAATTGGGGCATAAAAAGGTTTCACTAGTCAGTCAGTGAGTATGTTGCAAGGGGCACCAGTGTGCTCCATGATGTTTTACTGCCATCTGTTGCCAATATTTTCAGATGTTTTATGCAGTAATAATATTTTAATGATGATTCTCCCTCATTGATGAATATCTGCCTGGGGACTGTGAAGGAGGTGCATTTGATTATAAACACAAACGCTCACCTCGGGTTCAACAAATACCTTTGCGTAAAGGTGTACAGCTGAAAATGTACTTGCCAGGTTTTCTTAACATTGCAAGTAATATTTCAGAGGTTACGCTCCTAAAACTTACAGTCATGCAAATATCCTGAATTATTCACACGCACTGAGTCTAAATGACGATTTTAGAGATGACAAATTGCTTATGATTAGATCATTACCCAGATGAACAAATGCATAAATGATGATTGAGGGAGAAAAAACAGAAGCTTTCCACCATAATGTGGTTTTGCGACCACGGAGAAAATGTAATTTATTACCAAGTTTTTGTTTGTTTATCTGAAGCTTGGACATTGCTCCTGTTGATCACGTGAGACCAAACAAAGAAACAGAGTAAAGAAACCCCTGTTCCAGATGACTTAATTTCTGCTTTATCAGCCTGTTTCCTCTCTCTTTCATTCATATATTTTGAAGACATCTATTGTGCACTTTGTATTGTTTGTGAATATAATTTGAAACCTATGAGGAATAGTGTCAGTTATCTTGCTAAGGAGACTTACGTAGTTATCTATTTAAACAGCCGTATGTTCCTTAGAGCCAGACCAATGTAAATTAGCTGAGTAGAGCATTCGATGTTTTGATGAGAGCTCATCGGGAGACATCATCTTGTTTGCTTAGGCACAGGCTGTTTTTTGGACTATTAGCAACCACACAAAAAAATAAAAATCCCCTGCAAACCTCTAAAATATGCATCAAACACTTTCAGCGACAGATTTTTCATACCTTTCAGCTTATTTTTTTTATCACACAAAGGCACATATTGGTATTCATTTTGACCTTATCTTCTTGTTTCTTAAAATTAAATGTAGAGGGTATACTATTCCAAAATATCTTTCTAATCTGTTACAGTTATGCTAATGTATGAAGAATGACAAAAGAAACAGACCAGGCACCCTGAGAATAGCATTGCCTGTATTCTTCATTTGTTTTGGACATTAGCTTGCCTTAAACATATTCAATCATAAAAAATGTGTGTGTCCACATGAATCCATGTGTGCGTGCAGATATGCGTGTACAAAAGACCTCTTGTGATTTCCACACCTGTAATTAGTCCTACCTGAGGTTGTGTGCGTGGGATTGCCTGAGGGAGGTGTCCTGGAAGGCTGTTTCAAATTAACAGGAGGGCGATTGCCCTTATTGTTTCCATCTGGCTGCTAAAATATACATTTGAGGCTTTCTTTTCATCAACACTCATCCAGACACAAAGAGCAAGACAGTTCATTTTGCAGAATCAAATTAGCAGGTCAGTTACATACAGTGGCTCTCTAAAATGTACACAACCAAGTTAAAAATGTCACATTTTTTTGTGATGTAAATGTTAATAATACATTTAAATCTGCTGGTAGAATGAATCATTTTGGACTTGTATATATCAAACCCAGGCTATGAATGTTTCAGACAGAATTTTAGAGGTAAATCTGTCAATATATGTGTCTTTGGGACAATTTAATGTTGGGAACTTTTATGAAATACACTGGGAAAGTAAACAAATCAAGTTGTGCTAAAGGATTTGAAAAACTTTCCTGCTAAGGAACAATTTTCAATTGATTTATAAATTCAAAACACTGGATTTTCATAGGGCTAAGGGGAAACATGTTTGAGATCTACTGCACAATTTATGTCACAATTGAGCTGTGCCTTATTTCAGTTACTTCCCAGAATTATCGTATTTATGTGAACAATGAAGTCGATATGCAACCTGTCGCAAAATAGGGAGGCCATGAGTGTATAGAGCCTGTACAAACCAGTGATGGATTGAGTCGAGGGAAGCACTTGACTTTGCCAATGTTGTAGTATGACACAAGTAGACCACCTACTTAACATTATGGCTACATCATTAATGACTAGTGCAACTGTATATTTCCCCAGAGAGTCCCAGCAGGTCAAATAATAAAATTGTCTTCCTTCTCATTAGGGTTATAATACATATCTGGTATTTGCCCTCATTTTTTATTATTAATTAATCCTGAGTGACATAATCAACTCTTACACCAATTCTCTTCATTTTGCATGTCTTTGTGAGGCTTATTACTTTATGTATTTATGGTGTAACTCTTGTTTTATTTGCCGTGGCAATTTGTGTCATTTGCTATAGCTTTGGCATGTAAATGAACCTGCTAATGAATGCTTATCTCCTTATGTAAATTTCATATTTTTGTCTGAGGAGCACAACGATTTAAAGAACATCAGAGCAGCCCTGAGCAGACACCTATTTAGAAACTTCTTTTTATTTAAATATTGCACCCAAAGCATCTACTGTTTTTGTCTTCTCTCCTGGGTTTTGGATGGTAAGGAGTAATGTAAACGCACCATTGCTTCCAAGCCAATCTACCACTGCATAAAAATCCCCATAAAACTGAATGTAATGTATACCTAGTCAGTTTATGGTATATTCTCAATGGTCACATTAGCAGCTGTATTACTGACTGCTTTGTCTCACCATCAGAATATTTTCATGCTATGCTGGATTTATTGTCTCATGTATTTCTTGGATCTCCCATTCCCACTAACTCTACCATCTCCACAATCCTCTTACTGTTTTCTCTCTCTTAACAGATTCAACCTGCCTGTTGGCAAACAAGGTGGCTCGTGTCGGATTGAAATTGCCGCAGATAATGGCACCGCACAGCATCTTGAGAAACATGTGCCACAGTCCCTGTCAGAGGTATCATGAGCTGCCTAAAGCCAAATCAATCATTATCCTTAAAGTCCAGTTTTAAACAATTGTTTCAGCTGTCTTTTTCAGTGAGGTTTATCATTGATTATCATGTAGACTGCCGTTTATGACTTCCATTCATGAACAAGCAGTGGAGATGCACCAAGCAGACATTTTGGTAATCTTTTTGGTAATTTTTGTAAAACTGACCTATGAATAAATACACTTAAGAGTTCGGCCGATTTCTTGCTTTTTCCTGTTTGAAAAAAAACAGAACTTAAGTAACGATATATTGACATAAAATCTGGGTCCGTCAGCTTCACTGAAAAACTACAAATAACACTACAATCTTCCAGGTTATGGAAACAGTGATATCTACAAATACAACACAACTGAAAACTTATTACAGGATATCACATACACATTTGCTCTTTCACAAAATAGAATATATCACCATATTTTTTTTATTGGGTACATCAAACGGTAGATGTACAACATATTACAAGACATTTAGTTTATTCTACATTCATTTTATTGATTAAAAATATATGCTAATTTTCCCCAACTTAGCATCGAAGGGATCAAAAGCTTATATTAACTGTTTTGTCTATACATGTGATTGTCGTAATTGTCGTAGCCATACAGTTGCTTTAAGGAGCTGTACTTTAGCATGATTAATTATTTTTCCTTCCTATAGTCAATAATGTTTACCAGGAATGCTATAGATATGTTCCAGACAGGTATTCTGAAAACAAAACAAATAAAATACATGTTATCAGGCAATATTACCTTCTGTGATTAATTTAATCATAGAGCTACCTCTCCATGTTTGAAAAAGTGTAAGGATGACCAGAGGATTTGTGCACTAACAAATTTAGCTATAGAAGAAAGGTAAAAATTTGTCTTAAATCAATATTGATTCCTGGAATAATCCTAATTCACTAAAAGTGCATATTTAGCATACACTAGCTGAAACAACAGTTCCATTTTTGTCCAATGTACTGATGTTCTGAAGTGTTTGGAAAAAAAGCATCAAGCAGCAATGCACTTATCTGCTGATAAGTTTTTTTGTTTAGTTTTTTGTTTGTTTTGCATTAGCTCTGCGTTAGTTTATTTACTGCATTGTGACCTACCTTTTCTTGAATCAGGTGCATAAACCAATCCAAAGTTATCACTGCCTCACTTACTCTACCCTGCCTTATGATGATCAGGAGGTACAAATAAAACAGTGTTGTTGGAGAGTAACCTGGGAATATATACACTCTCACATATTTGATTAAACAGATGATGCATGCTGGCAGCGGCTGAAACAGCTTTTGTTTTCGTTTTTTTTTCGTTTTTTGTTTTTTCAGCTTTTCCACCTCCTCTGTGCCAGCAGTGTGGCTTCATTCAAACAACTGACCTACTGAACTCAGGGCAGCAACACAATGAGTTTGTGTTGTTTTTTACCCGTATGTTGTCAAAAGGAGCCAAGACTAGTTAAAAGTAGGTGCACCTGCTAAATTTCCTACAAATGATTAAAGTTAGCTGAAATAAAAGGAGCATTAAGATAGCACAAACTCAATGATCAGATGCGGCTCATTAATTTAATCTATAACTCCTCTGTAGGTTATTTATAATTTTTTATTTCACGTTCAAAGGCACAGAGGGGACTCAACCTTCCTACTGGCTTAACATGCCCCTCCCTCAGCATGATTTATGGTTTTCTAATTTGAGATGCTATGATTATTTTTTTTTTGCATCCCCTTTCCTTTTTTCAAAGTTTCCATTTATTAATTACAGAAGCGGAATATCTATGTTGCAATTACCGGGCTAGGCTTCCAGATCACCACAGTGCATAGATTTAAATGAGGGACATTGTAAACAGCGCTTCACATAAAATTTTAATATTTACATTAATAACATTTTATCGGAGTAACATTCAGTATTAGGGAAGTCAATCTAAAATCTTTGGGGTGCACTCATGTAAAAAATTGTTTTGTTCTCAAAATTCTCCTTGCATTAATATTGAATTCAGTCCATTACTTTATCTCACCTTTTATTTATATTTATTTATTTTATATTTATATACTGCAGTGCCTTGTCATGTGAAAAAAACAAAAAAAACAAAGAGTAAATAAGATATGCCCTAATGTTTTGTTTTACTTGTAACGATTAAGCTGTCAAACATTAATCTGAAGGATTTTACTGCATTAGATTTTCTGTGATTGTACAATCGATAAAATATCTTGTATATTCTTCATCGTGCCAAAAGTAAAACTTCTGAGCTTTATAAAACGGTAGCCACAGGGTTTCTGATCAGTGCATTTCTAGTATAAAAATATCTACATAGGTAAGCATAACAGATTACCCTGAGACATTCACTTTGCAGTAATGACTCATCCTGAGGTCACATTTACTTACCACTACAAATAGTTTTAAATTAGGTCCAATTATGCAGAACCCAGCTCAATTCCAAATTCTACAATTCAGTTTTTGCAGATTCAAAAACAATTTTGTTACTATTGCTTGTAAAAAGTTTAAAGAGAAAACGAAATTAAAGACGTTCATTCACAAACTGGTGTTTACAGCTGTCATTATACTTGTCACACAATGTCTCTCCATGGTTGCACAATATTACAAAATAATCCACTGCTGATATTAGCTGTAATATATCCATATTTCTTCAACTCTCTTTTTAAATTGCACTTTCCACTTCCTCTGTGAGCTTTATCATCTTGGAAAATATGATCCGTATCAGGTCTGACCATTTACTGCATAGACACTTTATTCAACAAAATGCATATGTCATTGGCATGAAAGGTGTGAAAAACTGGTACGCATTATTAAATAAACAATGGGATAATTATATTGTGATCAGCGAGGGTAGTCCAATTGATTAGAAATTGTCTTTAATTTCGGGAGAAAAGGGAATGCTAAGCATTATTTCTAAACTGTAAAACGGGAATATTGCAAGGATATAGTGTAAACTGTAACCAAGGTGACAGTGTTAATAGATTCCCAAACCACCTAAGAGATTCTGAGACCTTTCTTCGAGGTCACTTTTTACTTGAGGCAAAATGTATCTCATATGCCAATGAAATCAGTCTTTAAGAGCAATCCTTGCATGTAAACATATTTGCTAAATGTTCAGTTAAGATGTATATAAATATGTCTCATATATATATATTTGTTTTTTGTTTATGTATAAAACCTCCATGGCCAGATTAGGACTGATTTCCCATTCAGCAAGTAAATGGTGCAAACTGCTGTCTTAAAATAAAATTCAAATTTTAGCATACGGCTCTCATGAACTCAGTAGCTGTTGGTCCACTTACAAAGACATGAATACTGCATAAGTGAGCATTTCAAATGGACTCTTCACATCAACATGGTAAACATATTTGAAGGGGCCATAAATTCATTTAGCAACCCATCCTCATTATGCAGCTCCAGCAGCTCATAGATGATTATATCACACAGATAAAGCTTTGCTCTTTGTAAAAGTTTCCTGGCATTGCAGCCTTTTTTCCCACTCGTAAGCTTTATTAAAGATACTTTAATGGCACTAAACTCTGTGGTGACTGTACAATAGATGCTCCTAGGAACCCTGTCATCAATGTCTTTATGGGCTTTCAGATAAGTAGCTGTTTTGTCATCTAAAGCTTGCATTAAGCTAACAACCTTGTTAACTATTTGGCCCAAAACTTCATTTTTATTCCACTAACCACCTCCTTTGATGCTGTTTATCACTAGCATTATAAAACCATAAGTGTATATATGAATGTATTTCTAAAAACTACTATAAATACACAAACAACTGACATGACATTTGTGGTGACAGTTATGAAATTAAACTATTATATTTGATAGAAGGATGGATAAAATAGTGCTACCTTGAAAATTGAATAATTTCATACAATGTCAATATTAACTTTATGAAATTGAATAGATACAAAGCTGGAAAAAAAAGAGTTAAACATGTAAATGCTGATTTAGACTTGACTTGGCATGGCACCTTTCTTTTTTTAGAAATCAGTTAACTTTCAGCAGCCAAAATCAAAGCTTCATTGCTCCTTTTGTTTCTGCTTTAATCTCCTCTCCTTATGAGGCAGCTCTGCAAAATGAAACATGATCCTTAAACTACAGTCTGATGCACATACAACACACACACACACACACGCACACACACACACAAATTGACATTTCATACCTTTTTTTTTAAAAATTTACTTTATAGTCCCAAATTTAATCCATTCATACTTTTCCCGGTATTATTCCTAGTGCTATGAAGTAAAAATTAAAGGATGTAGAAATCAATTATTCAAATATTGTTCAGCTTTTATTTAGTTTGCCTATTTACTCTGCGCATGATAGCAAGGGTCTAAAAGTCTAGCAAGGGTACAAAAGTCTGAAATTATGAATATGCATATTGCGTAGTTTTAGTGAAATAAAATAGTATAAAATAAGATAACACATCCTATCTCTCTAATGCACTTTTCTTATGACAAGATAAACAAAAAGTTACAAAAAAAACAAAAACAAAACGTATTTACTTTTTCCCCATAGCACGCTGTGTGTGGTTAACTAGTTAGTAACAGGGATGCAACTGTCTACATTCTGACGAAGCTGAAGTTGACTTAGTATTCGAGAAATGTCTAAAATAGTTCTTCATTACCTTCAGCACTTTTAATCTGCTTTAGATAAAACACATGCATACAGTAGCTTTCTTTTAGCCTGTCCCCAAATTATTCCAAAAGGACCTGCTGCAGCTAGTCAATGACATAATTATATTGTGCATGTAAAGACGTTGTTAAATACAGAAAATGCAGACTATAAATCATTTTAACACGCTCGCTTCTCCAGTGCGACTCCTATAGCGCGCACCAACTTTTTGCGCCACTGGATTGCAGCTAGAACCTCTCAGAGGTGTGTGTGTAATGTGGATTATACAGAAGACGCTCATTGCTCACTTTACTTGGTCATGCGCAAACTACTACTGCTACAGAACCTACTCACCGGACCAGTTGTTTACTTTATGGGGAATAGGGACTCTAGTGGCACGGCCAGGGCAGGGAGGGCAGAGTGAGGGCACATTTTGCGTATCTACCGGCCACAGTTGATCTAAATTATTATTATTTGGGTATGCACACATATACACACAGAACAAAATAAATGAATAAATAAATAAACACTGACAAAAGTACAATTTGGGCATCGAGGAACAAAGGGGCAGGTGCTCAAGCACCTAAGAGAAACTAATAGTTTCCATCTTTTAGTTTCATGAACTATCATGAAGCAATCTCTAAAACCTCGGACCTTTAGGGCTAATGAGTCATTATAAGTCATTATCCTAAAAAGAAACATGGAACATTTGGGAGCCTGCCCAAGAGTGGTTGGTGTCCAAGAGTTCATCAATGAAATATGCAAGAGGTCACAAAAGAATACAAAAGGACATCTAAACAACCACAGGCCACACGTCTCAGTTATCGGCACTGTTTGGATTTCAACAAGAAAGAGCCTGAGCAAAAAAAATTAATAATAATATCACCATGGGAGAGTTTGATGGTAAAAGTCAAGGCTAAGCAAAAAGTACACAAAAAAAATTGTGCTTAAGAATTTTGGGAAAATAGAGTGTGTAGGCTCAGAAGACAAAAACAGCCCTTTCTGGAAAGTGTGTCCTTTAACACTTGGCATAAAGACAAAAGCATTTCAGAAATGCTTAAAGTCAAACAGGGTGATCTGGGCAGGTTTTGCTGCTTGAGGGCCTGGAACAAGGTGCAGGACTAGGGGGGTGGTCAGGGTAGCACTTCCCTTCTTTGATACATCACCCAAGGTTCCACCAAAGGTGGTTGTTACTTTTGTTTTAAGATACGTGATTTCAATATAACACCAAGACAGAAATTAACAATGGTGGGAACACCACCGGGCGATGTATGGGGATCTAGATCCAACTAAAAGGCTGAAATTTCGTGGCAATTGTTGGTGTTCAATAAACAAAACAAACAATATATAATTTAGTAAAAAAGTAGGAAAAGTGCAAAAAGGAATATCTGACATCTGATTTGTTTGCTGTTAAGTAAAATTAGTTGGATATACTCAAATGCTTCTTTCTTTTTTATTCAGGCAAAATGTTAGCACAGTATATGTGCAAGAAATGTAGGTGCAAATAGCTACCATCAGCTGGACTTGATGATTATTTATATTTGGTGCTATTTTGCCAGTTAAAGCAGTAAAAGAAATAAAATAAAAAGCATTGCAAAACAGTTGTTCAGTAAGGATGTTATGTTTATTCCCTTTAGTGAAATCAGCATTGAGTGGCTTGTCAAAGAAAAAAAAAATAATGATCTCATTCAAATTAAGCAATGAAACTATATCCTGACACTATAAAGTCAGCCTTAATACGTTATTTTATGTTCGTTTCTTAAATCTATGTAGCCTGGATAAACATATCTTTAAAAACAAATTATGACCCAAGCAATCACGGATAATAAAACCTTTATAACGGATTTCCAAATAGAAGTATTTCTCTAATTATGTAGCTCAGCTGTGGCAGCAGAATTAATTTTACTCATTAAATTAAAGGTTATGGTAGAATAAGCTGTGAGTTTCTGGAATTTATCCTAATTATTCCTATTTAAATGTCACATAAAATTTGCAGGTAATGTTTGTTTTTTTGTTTTTCTTTACTTATTTAATTTCTCCCTCCTTATATATATATTTATGATAATTTCCTTACTGCTTGTTAAGTCCGAGGACAATTACTGATGTTAAAATTTCACATCAAGACAACAAAATATCCAGGCAAACTTAAATCACCTGCTTAAAAAGGATGAAAGTGCTTACATCCTAACTTGGGAAACCTAAAAATCTTACAGAATGGGTTTGAGGATTCCAAATGATAATTCTTTACCATCGCACAAGTGAAATTAATAGTTTCGTTAACAGTAGGCTATTGAGATTCTTTTTCAAATGGTTTTATAGCTTTATTATAATAAATCTATTAGGATGTGATTTTAAAATGTAATCTAATGTATTATTTTTCAGAAAAACTGTTCCTAACTTCAAATACTTTCTTTTTTTTCTTTGGAAGAGAGCCTTCGGACCCATATTTCTTGGGGATGTTTCATCCCACTGGGAGATGCATGATGAGAGAAGTGGAGAAAAGAGGAGATTCATTGGGTGTATGAAAGAATTCCAGGTCAACTCAAAGGAGATTGACCTGGTGGGTGAAGCGGTGAGGGGGAAAAACATCAAGAATTGTGACCCACCTGTCTGCCAACACCTTCCCTGCCGCAATGGAGGAACATGTGTCAGGTATTGTACCAGGTCACCTTTTTCCCCAAACTGATTGTTTCAGGAATGTAAAAACAACAACAACGATAAACGGCAAGAATGTGAAACTGTGTCACTGAGAAAAAAAGAAAACATTTCTACATGATAATGCCAGCTGGAGAAAAATGGATCTAGGAATGGGGACAGACTGTGACTGATCATTCCTTACTTACAATATTTACTTGCGCTAAACAAAGTGGTAAGAAATGATGTTTCACTATTTAATCAGTATGATGCAGGATAGGCAGAGGTAGTTGGTTTTGTGGGGACGAACAGTTTATGCCAGTAACCAGAAATTGCTTTTCTACCTTTCAAGAACATGAATGATTGTTGTGGCAAAAATATGTGCATTCACCACATATGAACGTACTCTGCAAAATACCAAATTGGGAGCTGGGGGTATGTATTTATCTGTGTTGAACTACTTTCACTGTGGCCTGACTAAAAAGTACACGTCTTTGTATGCGTGTTGAAAAAACACCACTAAGATTTATCTCTTTTTAATTTTTTTTCTAAATTATTTACGTGTAGATATGTTGTACGAAGAGTTTTCTGTTTTGTAAGCTGTATATGCTTCAAAATAAATTCTCCAAGGCTTACATTTACAGGAAAACATTTTTTATTCTGACATGGCCGAGATGCTGGAATTTTTCAGATCAATTTATATAATGTCCTGCCCCAACAAAAAACAAAAAAAGTTGGATCTAAGTATTCAGGTATTCATTTCAAATGCAGGGCTTTACAAAAGTAGAGCCAGTCTTTAGTATTTTTGCAACATTTAATAGATTTCCAGCTACGATTGTCCTTTACTACCCTGTTTTGCATCACCTTTGACAAAACCCCACCCCATTTTGGTTTATTTTTTGCATGGAGATACATATTACTGCTTTATGAAACATTCCTTAATGTATCTCTGAATGACTCCATACATTTTAAATTAAAACTGGAATTCTTCTTAGCTCAGTATTCTTTAGCTGGTGACATATTTGAATGTGTTTCAATAAAACCTGCGAACATTACCCTCTATAGTTATAGCCCTTGAACTTCTTTACAGCTTATGTTACAAGCACAAACCTTTGTTTATTTTAAGGGAGTGATATACAACTTTAACAATGTAGTGCTTAAACATTCCCATAGCATAATTCTGCCACCTCCCGTTTTTATTACTTGTGTTAAGGTTTATGTAGCTCAGTGGTCTTCTCCAAAAATATTGGTAGGCATTTAAGCCAGAGAGATACACAATGTTTTTTTTCTGACCAATGCACCTTCCATACATTTGCCGGGATCCCTGCCAGTTTTCCTTATCGCAGCTCTTAAGGGAGACAGCCAATCAGTGACGAGGGAAATGAAGGACACTTATGGATTGGATGCTTTGCAAATACTAGCCAATAGAGGCATAGTGTCTTTTAACTTCCCAAGATGCATTTTTTTTCATATATTTTAGATATGCTTTATAAATGAATCCACCAAGAATTTAATTTTACATGAATTAGGTTAACAAATCCAAAAATACTGAGCCGTGAATAGCCAGGGGTCCTTTTTTGGATTTTTTTTTCTTTTCCAAAGGACGATGACTGTGAAATGTCCTTCACAGTTTATGAAACCTCTGCCTAGTTCATTCTTTTGGGGTTGTCACTGCTCTCAACTGAATCAAAGCTGTGCACTTCAAGTACTTCATTAGAAATTGTATCAAAAAACTTTTATATAACTTATATAAAAACTTTATATTTTGTTTGGAAAACGAGTTACGACATAACGTGCATTGGTCTTACGTTACCTTTAGCATGAACTAAGCTAACATGAACTCATGTTATCTGCCTTAAGTCTCGGTGCTCAAAGGCAAAATCACTTGCGTATAAGTTTTTCTAATACTCAGCATAACCATGAACTGTAACAACATTTTACACCATGTTTTAATGTTTGCAGTATTTGTTGAATTTAGCTGGATGCCATTTTTGGGATCAGACAATTTGCTTTTATGTTTTATTGTGTCGTTTTTTTCTACTTGTGCAAGTGTCTTAATAGCATAAAATAATGTTGCACACCATTCCATGCA
The DNA here is from genome assembly GCA_032876305.1 of Orestias chungarensis. Classification (NCBI taxonomy): domain Eukaryota; kingdom Metazoa; phylum Chordata; class Actinopteri; order Cyprinodontiformes; family Cyprinodontidae; genus Orestias; species Orestias chungarensis. Next base: position 1,447,669 of record JAVLVB010001089.1, read on the forward strand.
TTAACAGAGATAGCAGAGAGCCCATGATAATAAAGGAACAATTCCAGCTCTTGGACTCAAATTTAGTTTTACATCCTCTGTATGTGTTAAATCAGTTTTGCCGTCTGACAAGATGACAGAACATATTTCCAGTAGCTTTTACCTGCAATTTTAATTGTAACAAAGACATTTGTGTCCATTAGTCAAAATCACTTCTTTACTGCATTATTGTGATAGGGGAATATATTGTTAAAAAAAAGTGTTTTGTGTCTTATCAAAGACTACCTGAATGGAAAAAAAAGAAAACTGTGAATTAGTCTAATTCTCAAATGTGCTGCAGCCGTGCGATAAATTCTAAAACAACAATGTCTTTGTAAAGCAGAGACATTCTTTTTATGACAGTTTATTTATTTAACAGGGAGAAGAACACTTTCCCTGCATCGTTGTATCTCCAATAGTCGACCTAATCAGTCCGCCATCACTCTTCACTTTCCTGCAATTTGGCCCGTCTTTTTAAGTATGCATTAACAGTGCATGATGCTCTTTCACATTTGGTAATCTAGGAAATAGACACTCTAAATGCCTTCTTCATTGTGTTGTGACACTATAAATTAACAGTTGCATTTATTAAACAGGAAATGAAAAAGGGCGCCATAAATGTTGGAATATGAGGAGCTTTAAGAATACCAATTAAGAGCCGGTGGTCACATTGCCTTGTCATGTGGAATAGTGTGAGCCGTGCAATTATCTGCATGATGAATATGCGTTACTGCGTTATCCTTTTGTGCCACATTGTGCCAGGGTCATTGGGAGTTCGCAGAGCTCTGCTCATTGTATAGGTATCCCTAGATTGTACTGCTGCAACATAATGGGATGAATGGGGATTTTTATCAAGGGTTCATTTTTGGTAATTTTGGTGACATCCTCTTTTTGTATTGTACTGTGTTTATTAAAGCATATAGGAATATAAATTGGAAACTAGGGGGGCAACAGCTTGTAGTTGTTTGGGGATGCATAAAAGATATTTGAGTGAAATATTTGGGGAAAAACAGGTAAGAGTACACTGAATATTTTGCCCCCTTTATTTTTTTTTTGTTGCAGTATTATAATGTTTGATTTCTACTTCACTTATAAATCTCAGGCTCTGGTAGGAGAAACAAATGTCACAAGAAGTGCTCATACATATGCAGGCGCAGGAAGTGTGAATCTTCAACAAACAAAAACTGCCAAAAAAATCAAAAGATATTAATTCATCAGGGGGAAATATGAACACCTGTACAATCAAAAGTTATAAAAACCAAAATCTGTTGACTAAGATGTCTACAATTTGTACGACTGTTTCTTTTCGTCCTTGTAAAAATGTACTCATGATCAGTGTGTTGCAGGTTACACCTGAATCCTTCACTCCCTGACTGTGAGCTCCTTGCTGGGGTTCTTATGCTAATGGCATCCCCTTGTGCCTCTTTTTCAGAAGTTATTGGAAATTTTGTGGAAGCAGGTGGTAACATCCTGCAGGGTGTATCTCTTTAAGTCATGAAGTGAAATTATGAACACACTTCAACATGCATGCTGTGTTTTCTGTTGTAAGACTGTTTTTGGGAAGAATTTGTCTGCCCTTTAAATATGTATTTTTTTTATTGTGTGTGGACAGTTTTTTAAGGTGTAATAATACAACTGGTGTATTTAAAATCTGATATCTATGCAGAATTAGATTAAGATCATACCTTACAAGCATTAAAAATGCAAAACGTTATTTTGTCAGACAATTAGAATATCACTAAAGATCAATTAAAAATGGTCATTGATGCTAAAATGTTAAACAGACAATAACTGACGCCCTCACCTAGGGTGCAAACTTTATTATCCAAAGGAAAATTAAACTTATAATATCCAGGATTATCCAGGATTCTTCAAAAAGTTATTATACCTGCTGTTGTCTATGAGCAGAAGAGATCTCCTGTAGCTGTCTGCATTACAGCATATCACCTTAAGCCTCTGACTGAAGAGACTTAGAAAACAGTCTCAAGAAGAGGATGGTTGTCCATCATTTTAAGGATTTTAGGAAGAATCCCTTTTTGCACCATTGTCTCCAGTCATTCCCCTGTAGTCGCCAAACCAGAACCAATCTTGTTTATCAGATAGACGGACGGACAGAAAGACACACAGATAATTGGACAAACAGATGGTAAATACAATTACCTAACCTTAAACTAAAGTGTTTGTGAAAATTTGGAAGTTCATAAAAATAACTGAATTAGGTAAAGCAATGAAAAATACAAAACAATATAAGTTATTTATCAGCAGAAAAGATGGCAAAGTGATAGACATGAATTACTTCTATTTGCAGTGTCCTGTGCAGTGTGGGTCAAACAGTAAATGGACCTCCTGGCCTGTATTTACAAACAGCTTGTCAGTCACTCTCACACACTCCCTTGACAGTCAGGCCCTCTAAGTGATGCCCTTAGAAATGCTTCTCTTTGATGCCTGATATTATTGCTAATTATTTTCACTAGGACTGCTGGCACGCTGATCGAAAGGACTATGGCAATGGTATTATATGAAAAATAATTAGCTTGGAGCCAGAGATGTTTTGAAAGTTGCAATTGGTGATCCTCTGGAAGTACATACTAAATCACTTACCCTACTTGGGGCTTTTAAAAGTGTCAAATGATAACCTTATCATTTATGCACTTAATCATGTCTAACTTTTTTCTACCCCAAATTTAACTTCTGTTGTGAGTTCGAAATGGAGAAGTTGTGACATTACACCCCCAGCAGTTTTCATCGTTTTCCAAAACACAAAGGATATGCAATAAATTCTTCATTCTTTATGATTGTTGCATGGCAGCCTTACATTGAGCTTTGTACTCCACTGTTTGACATTTCACTGTCATGAAAAAAACTTAAAATTATATTCCAGTATATTTTCATATTTGAAGATGGTGGCAGCATTACGCAGCTTAGACGTAATTTTTATTTTTATTTTTTTTGTTTTTTTTGTGTAAGACGCAGAAAGCTTTTCAGAGTTAGTCGGGTGGAAAATAGACATGAATGCGGCACAATCCTTGAACTGAACCTGTTTAAGAATTTGAAACTGTGGCAGAGATCGGGCCTACTGCAGGGTGAGAACGTCAGAGCTACATTGGAATGGAATACGTTAGAATAGCCCATTAATATTTAATTATTAAATCAAGTGAGTCTGTGAAAAGACTTGAAAATGTATTTATTTTTTCCATCCTATCTGACTGTATTTCAGCTGTTTTGCAAAAAGAATTTGTGAAAACCTCAGTCTGTACATATTTGCAGTTGGTAAAGAGAAATCCTCGCACTTCACAATATTGCAAATATGGAAATGCCAATAAACTACCTGAGTTTGTGGCTGCAACTGGCCAAAACGTGAAAAGGTTCTGGGGTTGTGAACATCTTCACAGGGCAATGTACACAGTTTGAAGCAGGTGTTGGTCTTAATGCATATGCTTTTTCAGGTGGAATGTCAAGGATTTTCTTTGGCCCAATGACTTTACCTCTTTGGGTCGCGTTCAACATCTCACATGCAGCAGCTGTGCAGTGAACAATAAAGGCCAACAAAAAAAAGAGAAATTAAGCATTCTTTATTCAGGTAAAATGTAAAAATAGTTCTTCTGTTTAAACATGTTTTATGGGCCCCTCTAAATAATTTATTTTAGCCGACCGGGTTGATATTAAAGAAGAAAAAAAAAAAAGAATAACTGTGGGCTTAATACACTTTAAGAATGATTCGAGATTTTCTAAAATTTTCTGCATTGGACAGAACGGTATAAATGTTGTCTGATCCCTTGAGAAAAGTTCCCTTGTGGCTTTATTCCTCTTTCTTAGAGGATTTTATTTTAAGTTATCATCCTTGTGTGCATTTCTATGGCAGCATATTTGCCGGGTCTTAGCAGACATCCCCCCGATTTACCAACCAGGAAAATGTTTGAAAGAGAGACTGAAAGAGGTCAAAGAGGTATCGAACAACCTTCTGCTCTAACAGGAGGCTGAATATGTCAAATGGTTGCTGTGTGTAAATTCCACCTCACCTCTCTTTACCTTTATAAAATTTTAAGTCACAAATAATTGACGGATGGACTCGGCACCTTTTTTACAGGATTCACCCACCCCCTTCCCCCCCCCCCCCCCCCCCTAATGTTGAGGAGTCATAGTATCTTTTGTTTAAGTGTTTCCAATTGGCTCTTTACAGTGCTGGAAAGCAAATTGCATTGAAGCACCAAAGCAGTTCTCTATAAATATCCCCTCCACCATGTGACCGTTTTTATTGTGACAAAGTATAGGACCTTTCATCCCAACAACTGAAGACTTTCATGGCAGCATGGCTATGTAAGACATCTATTTGCTTACCAGCTTGCGCTTGAAAATGACTTCCCTTAGAAGTATGGAATCTGAGGAAAGCATGCGGATGCAGAGCAACCGTATTATGTGCAAACCGGTTCATTAGTCGTCATTTTATCTGCTACTTCAATATGTTCAACCACCATCGGCGCTGTACCATTCTCGTTTTGAATGGGCTAATGCGTGTTGTGTACCACCTTTTACACATTTGTAATTAACATATTCAGTTTAGTCTGTAAACTACAATCTTGATATCACAATTATGTAATCAAAGTGATTGCCTCAGGCAAATTAAAATAACCTTTTGTCACCCCACACATTGAGTTTTTGATTAGGTTCAATTAAAACTCAAGTGTTTTTCCAAGCATATACCTTCTCCAGTCCACACATCTATGCATTACATACTAGGATCTAGAAACATCTGCTGTTTGTTTTTCCTACTTCTGCGTAAGTGAGTTTGCAGTTTATTGTAAAGGATCCACCTGTCCTATAAGTACATGATCAGAAACAGCATAATGCAGTTGGTCTTCTTTCTTTTTTTTTCTAAAATATTCAAAACAGACCATCATTATGGAGCAAGGAAAGAGGATTGCCTTTTCCATTATATGAACTCAGCCTTAACTAAAGAAAAAAATATTTTTTTGTCCAAAGGCTGTTCTGAGCTAAATATCAGTTTGTGTAGATTGTGTATGTAGATGACCTAAATATCATGTATCATGGAGATACGACAGTCAGTTAAGAGGCCAACCTCTAATGTTTTGTCTTGATAAATGTTTACACACAGTCACATTCACTTAATTAGAATATTATTGAAAAGTTAATTTATGTGCATAGCTTTATTCAGTAAGTGGAAAACAGTATATTGATTATTAAACACAGACTGACTTGTGTGGTGCCTTTGCAAAACAACAACAATAAAAAACCTGGACTCATTAGAACTTCACTCATTGGATGTGATCTGTTAAATTACTGGACTTGAAAATGGTTTTCTAGAAACACCAGCCGCAAGTTTTTCTGCAAAGTTTCCTGAGTTATTCCTAGAGTTTTATTGACTGGAGTCCTGTTTTCATATGATGCCCTTTACTTGGATTAATACTAAATTGTTGCTCAGGACGTATGTGACAAAGAAGCTTTTAAACATGAAAGACAAAGCAAAAATAGCTTACGAGTAGGGGCTTCAAGGACAGTTTGTCAGCTAATATAAGAATCCTCTCATAGTTGCAATGACTCATAAAAACATAGTTTTGAGAATTAGGAAGTCATTTTAATAATTATTTTTATTATTATCATTATCAACATCTCCTTGTCTGTTGTGTATGTTGCCCCTCTGGCTTGGCAACCAGAAGGCAACAGAGTAGTGGTTGTCTCAACATGTGGATAAGCTGTGGTAAGAACAGAGGACCAACACGTTGAGCTACCGTTAGCTTATTCTTTATTCCTAACATCAAGCATCATGGCAACATAACTGGTATTCATCTTCAGTCTCATTTACACCTATTCATAATTTATGTAGGATAATCCCAGCTAAACATGTTCCCTTACATTGAGACATCTTTATCAAGATTGAGTAAGGTTACCAGTTTTACAAATATAATGAAATTATGACTATTCCAGAAGTCTTTAACGGCTGATTTTAACACTCAACAGAAGAAATTAAAAAAATAACTTCTATATTTCTTTACACCTTATGACATTAACAGCTTTTATATTTATTCTAACATGAATTTTACTACAGTATATAATTTTTCTGTGGGTCAAACTTTCTGTCTTTTCCATGTGACCACATTTCACATACAATATGACTTTCTATGTTGGCTTTAACCAAGAATGTGTTTTTAGCTTCTAAAAAACATAAGTATCACAAAGCATGAAAAACTCCATATGGTGCAACCTTAGTTTAATACCAAATCAGTTCCCCCATTCCTCAGTTGTTTTGGGTTACCTTCCCACAAACTGACCATTGCTGAATCCCGCTAGCATTAGCCTCGGTTAGCAGGCAGTTTTAACTGCTGTTTTATCATTAAACTTTTTAGAACCTGCTTCGGCCACCGACAGAACTACAATACTCAATACACAACAGTTTTATATGTATTTATTTTATTGAATTTTTACCGACACATTCATCCAGACGGACTGTTTATTATCGCTGGGGATTTTAAACATGCCAATCTCAAGTCTGTTCTCCCTAAATTCCATCAGCAGGTGGACTTTGCTATGAGAGGAGTGAACACGCTGGATAATGTTTACACCAATATTGCCGGTGCGTACCGGGTGGAGCCCCGCCCCCACCTCGGATACTCAAACCACATCTCTGTAATGCCATTTCCAGCATACAGAGCACTCGTCAGACGCTCCAGACCTGTACAGAAACAGGTGAAAACCTGACCAGAATTCTGCTCTTCAGGACTGTTTTGAGTGCACTGTCTGGGACATGTTTAGGGAGGCTGCAACATACGGCGATTACACTGATCTAGAGGAGTACACGACTTCAGTTACCTGCTACATCAGCAAATGCATTGAGGACATCACTACCACTAGAACCATCACTTCCAGACCCAACCAGAAGCCGTGGATGACTCCAGAGGTGCGTCCACTGCTGAGGGCCCGAGACTCCGCCTTTAAAGTAAGTGAACAGCCGGCTCTGAGAACAGCGAGAGCCAGACTATCCCGGGAAATCCGAGAAGAAAAGCAGGCACACGGCCAGAACATCCACAGCCACTTCCATAACAGCGGTGACACACTGCGCTTGTGGCAGGGCATCCAGACTATCACCAACTACAGGACGACTCCACCCATCTGTGACAGTGATGCCTCCCTTCCAGATGCGCTGAATGACTTCTATGCTCGGTTCGTGGCGCAGAACAACATGTTGGCGAGGAACATGATCCCACCTCATGACGACCAGATGCTTCGTCTCACCACAGCGGATGTGAGGAGAACTCTGCACAGAGTCAACCCACGGAAAGCTTCTGGACCAGACCACATTCCTGGCCGAGTGCTCAAAGGATGTGCAGACCAGCTGAGAGATGTATTCACTGACATCTTCAATATCTCCATGAGCAGCGCCATTGTTCCAACAGGCCTCAAGACGACCACCATCGTACCCGTGCAAAAGAAGTCATCTGAGTCATGCTTTAATGACTAGCGTCCCTTAGCACTCACGTCTATTATCATGAAGTGCTTCGAGAAACCAGTCATGAGGCACATTAAGACCCTACTGCCTCCCACCCCTGCAGATTGTGTACAGTCCTAACCGCTCAATGGACGACGCCATATCAACTACACTTCACCTGGCTTCAACACACCTGGACTGAAAGAACAGCTACGTCAGGATGCTGTTCATAGAGTTTAGCTCAGCATTCAAAACCATCATTCCTCAGGATCTAATTGGAAAGCTGGGCACGCTGGGCCTGAACACCTCTTTCTGCAACTGGATCCTGGATTTCTTGACTGAGAGACCTCAGTCCGTCCGGATCGGTCAGAACACCTCCAAAACCACCGCACTGAGCACCGGCGCTCCCCAAGGTTGCGTGCTCAGTCCACTGCTGTTTACTCTGCTTACGCACGACTGTACAGCAATGCACAGCTGCAATTCCATCGTTTTGTTTTGCAGATGACTGTGGTGGGACTCATCAGCAACAACGATGAGTCAGGGTACAGAGAGGAGGTACAACATCTAACGGACTGGTGCCAAGTCAACAACCTGCCTCTGAATGTGGATAAAACCAAAGAGATGGTCTAAGCTCTAAGCATTGTGGTTGGTCCAAACCATCCATCACATGGACTGTTTACTCTGCTCCCGTCTGAGAGACGATACCGCAGCATCCGGACTAACACAACTGAATGTGGATAAAACCAAAGAGATGGTCTAAGCTCTAAGCATTGTGGTTGGTCCAAACCATCCATCACATGGACTGTTTACTCTGCTCCCGTCTGAGAGACGATACCGCAGCATCCGGACTAACACAACCAGACTGTGTAACAGCTTTATTCCACAGGGAATCAGACTCCTTTAAACAGCACTGTAACAATTTCCTCTGTATTGACTGTATTGACTGTTACTTGCATTTTTGCACACCTGCTAGAACTGCACAAGTTTTATTTTAATTTCTGCACCTTAACCGTATTTTTTTGCACCTAATTTATTTTTTAGGCACCTTTATGTGCATTGCCAATTTTACGCTGCTATTGTACAACATGTCAATACCTCATGAACCATTGTACCATCTATTCACCATCATGTACTAACACTTTAGTCCTGGCTTCTAATTACAGTTTAGATTAGGGATAATTCGGAAAATCTTTTTGTAGTTATTTATTATAGAATTTTTTGTATTTACTGTTGTATTTACACTGTTTTGTTCTGTCTTGCACTTTTTGTACCGTGTTACACCGTGATCCTAGAGGAACGCTGTTTCGTTTCAATATGTACTTGTATGTTGCTGAAATGACGATAAAACCTCTCTGACTCTGACTCTGACACATGTTGAGCTAGTGTTAGCTTCACACAAGAAGTTTGTTTTTCAGGTGTGACCTCTCTTGTCTGTACCACCAGTGCGAGGATCGCCCTCTAGTGGCTGGATGTATAATGGCGCTATAGTACTGAGAATACGTTGTGATCGTATAAGAGATAAATACTAAACTCTCAAGAAAACAAAATAACAAAATTAAATAGGGGTGTCTGTTTTTACCTTTAATTATTCCAACCCACTACATGTATTTCATTAACAGTTTGGACAAATTTATTTATCTGAAAAGAAGTTGGAGTATATCTGAATAAGCCACAAGATCCTTTTGCAGAAAGTCAGGAAGAACTATTCAAAAAACAATCCGGTTTAATTGTGGGTCATTTAGCAAACAAGATGAAAAATTACTTGCTATCTGGGTAAAATGTAAAGGTTTATGGCAAATAGTTATTTTGAGTATCTTATTCAGAAAAATCTCCACAATCTGCTGATTATATTTTCTGCAGTTCCTGCTGAAAGAGTTTTCTTCCAAATCAACTGATATACATAAAGAACTGCCTCCATTGTAAAATACTAAGTAGGTTGTGTGCAGGGGACCATCTGTCAAAATCGCTCAGTTGGTAAAACATGATGCAAAAAGTAAACAGTGAAATTCAATTATTGTTCTTGTTCCTTGATACCACAGGAATATGAAAAGACATTGCCTTGCAAAGGCAATGCATTGCCTTGCAAAAGTCCAAATCTACAAATGGCAGCATATGTTCTGGAAACTGGTTTTGATAAGCTGTCATTAAATAGGGCATTATTCTGATGACAAAAAAACTTTTACATTTAAAATTTGCTTTTACTTTCAGCCTCCCTGAGTTAGTACGTTGTTTGTTTATAGCTGCAAGCCTTCTATGATACGTTCATCAGTTTTGTACATTGAGAGACAAACATTTTCTTTCAATTTGTCTTGCAAAAAATAGCCTCGGTGAGTAGAAGTTGTTTAACAGAAATTCTGAATAGGAAGCAGGTTGTTGACTTTAAATTGATCATTCAAACACATTTTTTTTCTTTAATCTGTTTTATTACATTCTAGCATTTACCCAATCCATCTTCCCATCAATTCTGACTAGTTTTGATATCGCTTCTGAAACTGCTCCATGTTATATGAGGAGACTTTTATCCAACCAGAGCACATCTTTAGGCTGAGGCTTTTAAATTGTCTTTTTAAACACTTAAAACTTTAGTTCACCATTTGCGTCCTTTTTGTAACAAAGGCCAGATTTTTGGAGTGCAAAACAAATAGTTGCTCTGTCAAAAGACTCTTTATTGTGAGGTATGGATTATAAGAAATGTCCTTTCTGAGTAACCATTGGCCTCTTTGCTGCGTTTGTTCTTAATGCTCTCTTTGCTTGCACTTCCATTTTAGGTGGAAAGTAGTGTTTTGATAGATTTGCCCTAGTCTCTCTATGTTGGAACTGGAGTTGAACTGTGATTTGTGAGACCTTTAGTACTTGGAAAATGTTTTATGTCCTAAAGCCACTTTTAACTTCTGCTTATCTGTATCCCTGACCTTTCTTGTGCATTCACTGTTTTCTCTAATGCCATTTTTTTCTCTGAATCCATCCTCATAAAATGTTTATTTAGTCAAACTCAGATTAAATTACAAGCAGGCTCAATTAGTTTCATTTACCAATTAGTTGATTTTTAAGGGTGGTTGTTTAAACTGATTTTTATTTTGGAATATCAGAGTAAAGTGGAAGATATTAGTAGCGTAATAAAATGTATTAAGGCTTGGGCTTATAAACTGACACACTTTGATAATTTCAAAACGTGTGAAAACGTTTGCAGGTACCAACATGGTTGCTTGAAGGTACCGTTCATCACACTATCTTACAAGAGCCACTACCCACATTTTGTGATCTTTCCTAGAATTTGCAAGCTAGCATAGTGGTAAATATATGCAAGTCTAGAACAAAGTCCGCTGACATTTGAACTCTCTCTGTTGCCGCTTATCTGGAACATCTTTGCAGCATTTCATCTCTAGGGTTGTATTTCATGCGTGAAAATAGTCCTCTATCAGTTTTCCATTCACAGTTCACATTTTCTGTACTTAATATTTTTAAAGAATGTCTGACTTGTAGCAAATCAGCCTATGTGGGTGCAGAAAAAAATAATTTATTGAACCCATTTACCCAAAATTCAAGCCTAAATAGAGTTGACGTATAGGCTACTATTTAAGTAACTTGTATTTTGTAATTTTACTATTTGACTATTTCTTTTTTTTTTCGATTTCTTTTTTTCGGAGCTTGTGGAAGAAAGCTGATGCGATTTGAGAGTCACGTTTAAAGTGACATCATTAAAGCCAATTTATCAGCCTCTAAAAGCCCCAATCTTGTAGGTTGTCAAATTTTATAGAAAAAAAAAAGCATCTGTACCTTTTTGGACATGTCTTTTTAGTATCTTCCATCTTTGTCTCCTGCTGTAAAATGTTACACATGGCAACAAGAGTGAGCTGCAATATTCAAATAAAACCAGATATATTTACATACACTCTAAAAAATGTTTAGATCATTTTATGACCTCAAACATTCCCTGTAAGAAACCATTAGTCTGAAAGAAAAAAGAAAAAAGCCTGATCAAAACAGTGCACTCAGGTAAAAAGCCTAAACTTTGGAGACATGCCTTCTGTTCTGATGAAACATTCTGGCTTACCAAAATAACCATATTTGGCAAGAAAGGAAGAAGCTTGCAAGACCTAAAATAAAGAGCCATGAATTACTTTATTTGCAGTATCATGCTCTGTCGTAGTCAATAAAAAGGGTCTATGAAATTATGGGTATTAACTTTTGTGAAAACATTAAATGTTCAAAATAACATCCTGAATTTCAAAGGTTAGGTAAAAATGTGCCTTTGAAATTTACAATTAACCTAATCAGACCACCAAATTAGTGAACCCCTGTGTTTAAACTTTGGAACTCTTTTAAAGCAAATATCTCTGTTATCATGGTGTTTGGCAGATAGAAAAAAAAAAAAATTTATATATATATATATATATATATATATATATATATATACACATTTGTTCTCTGCTTTACCTCTGTGTTTAAAAACCACAATTTATTAATCATCTAGACTATTCATATTACATGTTTTCTGCTATGAAGAACCTTTTTGTGTCTCAGCAAGGCACAGTCTTTTCAAACAATGCTCAATTGCATGGCAGAATGTAAATATTTCATTCATAGAAGCCATTTTCTCAAAAAGCTAAATAAATCCTACAGTGCTGCTGCTCGAAAACCATTATTCATTTATGGGTCTGAAACCTTAGCAGTGCTTCCACTGTCTTATCTTATACCTTTTTTAGAGCTGTGCATGTCTTAAGAGCACTTTACAAAGTCTCCATCTGGGTATCACTTCAGATGTTAGATCATCCTTCTGTTCTTGCCTAGAGTGAAAGTGCAGAAAAAAGAAAACAAAAAAAGGAGATACAGACTGTTATATAAATTCTTAGTATTTTCTTTTGGCTGTCGTGCTGCTAATGATCTGCTTCCTGCTGTTATAATTCAGAGAAAGTATGTTCAGCTATACAAAAAGACTAAAATAGTGTGCATCTCCTGTAACTACTAAGATGGAGAAACTTCTAATAGGAATTGTTTTGTCCTTACCCATTATTCGAAGATTTTTACGTCTGTTACAACTGGGTAGACTCATTTTATTTTCACCATCCACTGGAATCCGGCTTTTCCTGATAGTTTAGTTATCCCATTCTTTTTCCCAGTGAGTTGTGTGGGCCGGTCTAATGCAAGGCTAAGATTTTGTGTCTCTTTGCATATAACAGTAACGCCGAGGACTGGTTCTGTGAGTGCCATCCACTAAACACAGGCCGACTGTGCCAGCTCAGCACATGTGAACATGGACCCTGCAGCCAGGGAGCTACATGCATCCCAAAGTCGCAGCTGGAGAGCGTTTGCCTCTGCCCCTATGGACGACAGGGGCTACTCTGTGACCAAGGTAGGTGATAAAACATGGAATAGGTTGTCTCAGAGCAGCGCCGAGTGGTTAGAGCAGATACAAATTCATTAAGACTTGGATCAGCAGACGGTTGGTGGATAAAAGCCTTGAGCAGTTGGTATAATCAGAGTCTGTTGTTGAATAAAAAAGGATTAATGAAACTTAATTCTGCTGAGAAGGCAGAAACATCCTCCTCCCGCAGAGGAGTCAGATGATCAAACTCATGGCTGCCTTGCTGAATATTTTAAAAGACTGTTTAAACGTTACAAGAGCTATTTCCTGTAACTGGTGTCTCCAGTGAACGACATTTCTTCTCTGTGCATGTACATTTGACTGATAATGGATGTTGCAAATCCAAGGCAAACTCATGCTGCTGTACTATAGTGCAGGCATTTGATGGCTGCTCAATGACTGCCATATTAACTTTTTACACTTTTTGTATCGTATGTGCAATTTTAGTGTCCCTCCCAACACACAAACCCCAACCCCACCCTACCCAAAAGCAGTGCCATAGGAACCATGGACTTCACAGGTTGTGACACACAGAAACAAAAGGTTTTGCTTGACTAGACTGACCGTAGCAGCAGCAGGGTGCTTGGCATATAAGTCGCTCAGCCATGCCCTAGCCCCTGTCAGGATCCCAGCATCCACTTGCCAAACACAGAATCCTAACCTTCTATTTTCACACCAAGTACATGGCTGACATTTGGATTTTAATCCTGAAACATCAGATGAAACATCAGATTAGATCAAAGTCAAAAAGCGATCACTCCCTCAGCCTCCTGTTTTTTTTTTTTTTTTGTTCTTGAAACTTCGCACTACTCCTTGTGTTCCTCCTTTGCAAAAAAGCAACAGTAATTACTTGGGAGCATGGCTGTCTCTTTTTTTTTATCTTCTCACCTATTTGACAAAAAAAAACTTGCTTTGCTTATCTGGCAGGACACATGAAACAAACTGAGAGTCTTTGTTTTAAATGTCATATTTGTATTTTTTGTTCTTATATGCTTCCATTAGTTAGAAATTGCACATGGAACTGCAAACAAAGACATAGACAAATACTAAAGGATTTTGTTCTACATTCAAATATATTGAGGAAAAGTAGCAGCACAGATAACTTTGAACACATAACACCATACAAAACATTGAGTTGGCTGCATTATCCTGTGGGGATGCTTATGAACTCTCCTACATGAAATCCTATTAAACTACACAGGAGTTTGCACTTTTACTATGACAGAATTTCAATGAGTGTCAGTATTTTTGCGAAGCCCTGTACAAATCTCTTCTAAAACTTCTCAAAGATTTTCATCACATTTAATGAAGACGTAATTGGTTTACCAATTACAAGCCAAAAACATTTTAATTTGGTTAGTTTTTAATTTTCAATTTTTACAGTTGAGGACAAATGGATGAAATGAAATAAAGCAGGGGAAAGGTTAGTGTACATTTTTACTGGCGATTGAAATAGTTTCAGCTCACATCAATATTGTATTTCCCAAAGAAGTTTAAGATCTTATTTAGATAGCAGTTTTTCTATATTACAACACTTCTGTTGCTAAACTTGAACTTGAACTGTGCATGCGCAGACCCCTGCGACCCCACAAGGTTAAGCAGGTTAGATGATGGATGGATAGCTCAAAATCGAAAAGTGAAGTATGTAAATGTTGAGCTTTGCATTAAAAAAGATGGTGAAGAGTGAGTGTGGCTTTGTTTCTTAAAACATCCTGAGCTCAGTTCGTCTTTTATTTGCAGCTCTAATTTTTAGATATTTATGTTCTGTAGATTAGATAACAGATTATATTGTAAAAGTGAAGGTAAGGTCACCTTATTTGACTAGAAACCTTGGTTTCACAGTAATAGCCTAGAACACCAGCTCTATCGCCTGCAACATAAGTCAAGTTTTGCTTCATCCTTTTCTTGGTGGGAGGGAAGGTTCGTCTAAGACTTGTGTGGCTCTTGCAGGTTGTCTCTCAATTTTCATTTTATTCAACAGGGTTTCTTAATATTTCAACATGTACTGAAATGTTGCCCAAAGCACTCGGATATGTTTTTATAACCTTATTTGTAGCCTTTTCAAAGCTTCATTTTCAGATGCTCCATCAGTTATTTCCAGGAGTCGATGTTAGCTTGGTGTTGCCACAAAAGGGATTTATCACCTCTGAGGTTGTTATAAGCTGATAATTCAGAATTTTTACATCTTCCCTTGAAGGAGTTCAAGTCAATTCAAATCTGTCATGTTCTGAGTCGTGTCCACATCGATAAATAAAGCCGCCGTGCGTCATCATTGGAAAATGCTGACAGTTCTATATTATTGTAATTTTGCTGCAGGCGGTTGCAGTGGTTAACCTCTTTTACTTTCAAGATCAAGAAATTATGTATTTTGCCCAGGGGTGGTTAACCTGTTTATTTTATGTACAATATTAACAAATGCTCCAGTTTTACAAAGTTTTAGAAGCATCAGCACTTCAGATTAGTATTGATTAGAGGGATTTTAACCTTTTGGTATACAAAAACAAAAACAGCTATTCGTCTTTTGCAGTGTTTTTATTTAATTATAATCAGTCATGAGTGACCTTAGCTACTCCTTGGCTGAAAAAAAGCTGTGTGCAAGCAGGTTTATGTTAGAACTCATTTCACAGCCGTGATCTGTGTGGCATTCCGTTTTACTTCTGTAGCTTCTGCCAGTTTTCACTATATTAAACAAATGCACGGCAAAGTGGAAATAACATTTAATATGGTGTGACTGGATGAACCATTACAGTTCATGGATGGATGTTCTTTACGTCTGCTGTCCAAAGGCTACATCTAATGGGGCATCTTTTGGTGCATTTTGAATCCCTTTTAACGAATGCAAAACAAAGCCATATATTTATACCCCTTGTACGTTTTCATACTTTGAAATTTGGAAAGCTGGCCACAGGTGGTATTGGGGACACAGCAAACAGGTAGAACCTTCTCTGATCACCTGAGACCCTCATTTAGTATCTTAGTCGACTACATGCAAAATAGTGTGATCACTACTGCATGAAAAGCTTTTTAAATTGTTAACAGTTTTAAGATTGTCTTGTTTTGTTATTTACATAAGGAATTTGTTACTATTTAGATTCTGTCATTTTAAAAACATACCAGGTTTTATAAAAACATGTATGGGCAAAACGCAAGAAAAAAATAACTTTGTTTAACTGGCTTTAGGGTATCGATGCTGTGTTATTAGTCTAAACTCATGAGTGTAAAGGATTTCACTTAATGGAAAAGATATTCATCAGAATGTCTATGTTTTAATTAAATACAGCCCAGTTTGCAGACAAAAGAGACAAAATGACAATTCACTGAGGCAAAACCGCTCTTGCAGGCAATAACCAGAGCATTTGTAGCTTTATTAATAATTTAGTAGCCAAACTGAGCCAAGGGCAGTCGCAGAGGGGTGTTCTGAAGCTCTCTCAGCCATTGCCTGAGGCTGCAGAAGAACACGCAAGGAGTTTCCGCACAGAGAGGGGACACATTTTTATTTATTTTTTTTAATCTCGGTCCTCACTGATGTTAATGAATGAAAAGTAAATGATACGAGGGGGGGGGGGTTAAACATGGCAGCTTGTAATTTTGATCGAGTGTGGGCAAATCCTATGTGTAAAAGCAAGTAAAATGGTGTGCTCAGATAAAACGCAGTGTGGAACAATACTGGGGGGGAAAAAAAAGTGCATTCTGAATGTGTAAATTGAATATCATCTGGATTATTTTCCTACCCTGGTGAACATAGCGTATAAAGTAAAGCCTGTATGCCAGAATCTCCGCTAAACAGCCGCTGATGGAAATAAAATAGGAGTGAGGAGGTGGTAGTATTTGAAAACAGGTCATCATCTAATAGGATCAGAAAAGAAAATTCATGTTTCTCCAAGCCATGCTCTTTAATATGGGGCAATAGTGCCATCTTTTGGTAAACCGTAAAGCAGGCTATGAATCAGGCCTCTTGCTAGATTACTACTCAAGCAGAGATGACCTCACAGCTGCTGGTGAGATTTTTTTTCTCTCTCTCACTTTTCCATTTGTTCTTTTCAGCCATCAATATAACTCGTGCCAGATTCAGTGGAACTGATGAGTTTGGCTACACATCCTTTGCGGCCTATACCTCCATCCCGAGCCTCAGTTTCTTCTACGAGTTCAAGTTGAGGTTCACGCTCGAAAATAATTCAACTGCTATCAGAGACAACCTGATCCTGTTTGCTGGACGAAAGGGACAAGGTGAGCTGAAGCCTGTCACCTACACAGATGTTTAAAATGAGTCCTACCCAGAGAACGAAGGCAGAAAAAAATGCCTTCTTAGTCCTCTTCCTATATTGAGGGATTTGTAAAAAAAAAAAGTCGCAGCCGTTTTTGTCGTCTGCTGTGTATGGTAATAAGGGATTTTCACCCTCCTTTGAGATATTCTAATCAAAGATGTTTCCCTGAGGGCTTTCTTTCCTGATAGATTCTGAAAGAAAAAAACCTTAGCAAGTAAATTTTTCACAGTCCAACAATTATTGGATTTTGCACTGATGTTTTATTGTTTCTGACTTGCGTGTGGCAAATTGGCATCCCTTGCATAGAACGAACACGTAAACTAATCATTCTCAAAGTTTTAAAGCTAATAACTTAAGAAACACTTTGAGGTGAGATGTTGTTGGCAGCTTTCACGTTAAATTAGTGTTTCTCCCCACAGTGGGGTCAGATCGGGTTGCTGGTAACTGCAGCGCCTCTGTCAGCAGCCGGTTTCATGTAGAATAAAAAAAAAAGGAATAAAGAAAAAATCACACCTCATAGACCTCTCTGCACTTGTTTTCTCTAGAGAGATCAGTTCATCAAGGTGGAGGCAAAACAATACAAGAGGAATGCGGATAATGAAACACTTGTGAAGAGTGTGTGCGCCGTGACTGTACGCCCGAGACGGGCACAACATAAGAATAGATTGAATATGAACATTTCGCTGGATAACTGCACTAATGGAGTGGCATCTCTTGTCAGCATCATCAAGGAATGTGGTGGCACTAACTGTTTAATGTGTGCTCAAGTAACTTGCAGGCTTTACACCACCAATAACATCAAAGCCAGTGTATCTGTATCCTCCCTGAAAATGCAGTTCTTATCAGGTCAAG
>JAVLVB010001089.1:1465709-1497777 GCA_032876305.1 Orestias chungarensis
ATATATATATATATATATATATATATATATATATATATATATATATATATATATATATATATATATATATATATATATATATATATATATATATATATATATATATATATATGTCCAACTTTGTTTCTTAACGATTCTTCCCATAATGTTTATTTTGTGTTTTTGATCAATACTAAGCACCTCTATTCCAACATATTTTCAGGCAGTGATGGCGACGATTTCCTAGTTTTAGGACTACGAAGGGGAAGAATTGTCCACAGATTTAACCTTGGATCTGGGATCGCAACCATAGTTAGTGATCAACTCAACTACCACACCGGCATCCACAGTGTTATCTTTGGAAGGTCCAAGAGAACAGGATGGCTGAAGGTAACTTCCACAACAAGAAGATTCATAAAGAAAAGTGTTATTTTCAGTGTGACCGATTATCTCTTGGGTATGTTGACTGACCGCTGACCATTCAAGATCAATCATGGTCATTTCATCACGATTCCAGTCAGTATTTTGGAGCATTTGTCGTCATATGTAAAATATACGCAATAACATTTAAACGTTACCATGGCTAACCATACAGTGACTGCTCTGTTTATTCACCTCATGTTTTTTTGGGGTAAACACTGTGGAAGAGCATTAACCAAAATGTATTCATGAATCTGAAATTCTTCAGATATCTGATATAAACTTATGTGTTCATCGGCTGTTCTTGTAAAGCATTCACTTTTTAATCTGAACAAGTCAATTCACTCTTATAGGCAAATATAACGGAATGTTTTCATCATCTGACTTTTATGTAAAAATCTGCAGGCAGTTTTTTCCATTTATTTATTTATTTAAGCAAGCTTTTTGATCCCTCGCCACTCAGTGCTCCATAAAAGCCTGTTTAGAGACAAAAACCAGGGAGGGCGACTTATTAAGTGGACACAGAATGACTAACTGTGCGGTAAATCCGCAATTGTACATTTGGTTAGGTTCAGCAGATTGTGAAATTGTGCTCCCACTCCTGACGCCTACAGATGCGACGCTCCAGCTTGAATATTGATGTTGAACTATTTCTCTTCCTCAGGTTGACGGACAGCGGAACAAAACAGGATATTCTCCCGGACCTCTGGTGGGCCTCAATGTTTTCAACCAGCTCTTTGTAGGAGGATATAATGAGTTCACCCCTGAACTGCTGCCACTTGGCTCCAGATTCAGTCAGGGCTTTCAAGGTAAGACTTCAATGGCTTTATTACAGCCCAAAACTGCTATCTGCGGCGGGAGCACTGGGGCTTGGACTTTCTCCCAGGATCTCTGTCTTTGTGCAAGCAGAGGGAAGGTCTGTAATGAAAAGGGAATTACAGGCCAGAACATAGCTTTGAGGTTGATTGTATCTGTACTCTGTAATTGCTTCACACCCCGTACAGTGTGTTGTGTGTAAATTCATTCCACTGCTGATAAGTCAATTGAACAAGGGCACTATCCAAATAATCTTTTGTCAACACCAACGTCATTTATGCTCTCTCCCTGGTGACCCTTTGTGAGAACTGATTTTGGAGGGTATTTATATTGCCTGCTAATGCGAAGAGCTGTGCTGAAAAAATCGCTCCAACTGTAATGATGACGGCTGCTATGAATAGCGGCGTAATCATATTTTGGCGATCCCTGTGCCATAGCAATGAAGCTTGCCATTATAAAAAGTCATGCCTGATCAATCTGAGTGGAACAAAAGCTTTTATTCATAAGGGTCTAGACTGCTCGGTGTGGTTTCATCTTTATCATCTACAATTGATTCTCCAGATAGGGCAAAAAAATCAAATCAACCAAAGTAAAACATTGCTCCTTTCCTGCTGCATTAACTGTGTCACTATCGCCTGCTGGAAAGCACTACCTGAGCAGGGCCACACCGGTGGAACCGTAACCTTTTTACTCAGGATGTAATGAGAACTCATGAGCGCCTAATCAGATCTATGTGACCTTCCTCGAGCCCTAATCATGATGGCTGGCAGTGAACACACTGATAATGCACTTCAGTCCCAGTTATCAACAGATCCACACTCCCTTGCTGGAAATGCGAAAGTGCAGGCTGTGCTGCTACCATGCCAGGGGAATATGAAGTCGCTCTGTTTAAGATGTTGATCAAATAAACAAAGACAGACAAGATTGCACTCAGAATATTAATTCAAAATACAATTACTTGCAGAAGTATTTAGACATCTTGAGCTTCTGGGACTATTAGTTTTCAATTCCTGCTGTATATTCTCAATTGGGTTTAGATTCGGATTGGACTGAACCATCTATAATAAAATAATCAGATTTGATTTAAACCAATCTATTGTAGCTCTCACTGTATGTTCAGAGTCATTAAAAAACTATCTTATTCAAATCATTCCAGCCCCTAACAGTTTTTCTTCCAGAATTGTCCTGTAGTTACAAGTCAGCTTTACCAAAAAAGTATCCCACAGCATGAAACTGCCACCGTGACATTTTTACCATGAGTACGGTTTGTTCACATTGATTTGGAATGTTAGTTTCATTTTTGGTCCAATCTGACGGGAAAACGTTCCTCCAAATGTTGTCTGTTTTGCTTTCATTGCTTGTGGGAAGCTAAGTGGAAGTCGCCTTGCTTTTTTTTTCCAGCAAGCGCTTTCTTCCTGATTTTCCACAATAGCCAAAACTAGGAACGGATTCTCAAACCTGTTTTGTAAATCTCTGCAGCTCCTCCAGAGTTATCTTTGGCTTCTTCTTGGTTGTTTCATGAGTTAAATTTACGTTTTCCAAAGCTCAGACAGTTTTTCCATTATTTAACCATACATAAACTTCTTTAACACTTTAACGTTGACCTGTCTGGTGTGTTCATTGGAGTTTATAAAGCCTTCACATAACAACTGCAACACATTTTCTATTCATCAGTTGACATCTGAGAGCAATTCCTACACTGCATTTCAAAATTAAATGGGTTTAATATGTAAACAAGTTATGTGAAACCAAAACATTTTGGTTGTTATTATATTGTAGAAAAAATCAAAACCATGAATCTTTCACCCTCTACCATAAAATTACATAACTGATGTTGATCTATCACATGTAATCCAGTAAATTTGGATAAATCTTATAGTTAATCTCAGGTACGTTGTAATACAATGTAAATTATTTGCAGTCTGTGTAACTGCATGGGCTAACCCTTTTGAGTTTCCTGGTTGATCCTATATGAATAACATGGCTAAATCAAAGCCCTGCCCATCTTTTCTAATCTTCTTTTTTTTCCTAATTACTTTTTGACGTTGTGTGTTTGCATCACAACAACCTCTTGAATCTGCCAGGCAGACAGCATCACCCCATGAATATTCATGAATGAGCATGACATTTCCCCGGCATCTTGTTAATGCCAGTGACTAACGCAGCTGAGAGCAGACAGTCTGCATGGACAGATGACTGTGAGGGTCGATTTGGCTCTTTATATTTATAGAAGACCCCGGGCGCTAGAGGTGCAGGCCAAAGCAAATATTTTCTTTCAAAAATTTAATTATAGTACCAGAAAGCAAACATGGAGATGGAAAAGCTTGATAAGAGATGGAGAGGGCCTCTTTAGAAACCCATCACATTAAAAAGTAAAATTTATTCCTGTGGATAGATTTAAACTTATGACATAATAATTACAAACATGGTTAGAAGAAAAAATGCTACCCCTTATCTTTATGCATTATGCAGCTATCTACTTTTGTTTGGTCTATTATTTATTTACGTCATGTATAATAACTATTCTTTTCGACAAATCTCAGTTTTGGCTAAATTGTGTCTATAAATTATGATATTGTGAAGTTTTTTAAAGACCATATAATCTGTGTTCATGCTGTGGTTGACTTACACATGTTTTCGGATCCTGTATTAGCTACCAAAATGCTTGTCGGTGTAAAAATTAACTTGCGCACTCATCGCTGAAAACTTAAAAAAACAAACAAAAAAACATCACCCTCTAAAATCTTTGTTTGCTTCTTTTAAAAGGGTGCATTTTAGAAGTTCAGTTTCGGACCCGGAGAGATGGGAAATTTCAAGCGTTGGGCCAACCCGCAGGCCATCCAGCTTTCGGGCGTAGTGTGGGTCAATGTGGAGTCACCCCGTGCGCTAATATTCACTGCAGGAACGGAGGGACGTGTGTGGACTCTGGTTCATCCGTCTAGTGAGTTAAAATCATCTTTGGATTGATTCAGTTAAATCTTGTGATGATTTCGCTTTGTAACGACTGGATTTCATTTTGTTGCAAAGCTTTTAGGTAAAGGGAATGGCAGAGTTTACAGGTGTTACACTGTGTTGACTGTGTTTGACTTTGTTTGACTGTTCCAATGTACAGCTGCCAGTGCCCGCACAGATGGAAAGGAGCCATTTGTACTGAGACGGTGTCTGTGTGCGATCCAGAACACAGCCCCCCTCCGCTCTGTGCCCACGGCTCCACCTGCATCCCTCTGCCAGGTGGATATACCTGCCACTGCCCCTTGGGGACTGCAGGACTCCACTGCGAGACAGGTTGAAGCACAGGACCTATCAATCCTCTTTTTTCTTCTTTATAAAGCCTCTTGGAAATATATTTTTAGCCCTTTTGCTTTACCACAATTTGGTACACTGCAACCTAAAATCGCAATGTATTCGGGCAGTATTTTGTGTGTAAAAAAACAACAAAAGTAGTGTGCTTAATAGTGATTTTGGATATTGGGACAGAACCTGTTTGAGGCTGCAAAAGAATAATTGTTTTATTTTGTGAAGAAAGTTGACCAGATGTGATATCAAAGATGTGAAAGGCTGGTAGAGACATCCCCCAAATTTTATTAAGGTTTTGTGCTTTTAAGTGAATAAAACAGTATGCTAATACTTGTGTTGATCGATCACATGAAATGTCTAAAATACATTGAACTGGTAGATGTAATATAACGTGTTTTAAACAGTACAAGGGGTATACGTATTTTTCAAGAAACTGTATGTTTATATATTTAAAAAGCAAATGTCCTCCTTGCTTTTTTCCTATATTTTCTTTTCTATTCAGCCATCACCATCACTGACCCATTCTTCAGTACTAACCAGTCATCATGGATGTCATTCCCTCCAATGAGTATAAGGCCCAGGACTGTTGTGGAGCTGCAGTTCCAGCCTTTGTCGCCTGATGGCATCCTTATCTATGCTGCACAGCATCTTGGTGCCAGAGCAGGTGATGTTAAATCCTATATTTACAAATCAGCTTCTTTTGTTGTTAAAATAATGTATAATATCTAACGCCTAGTATCGATATTGCTTCCCTTTTATTTCCAACAAAATTGTATATCTGGCAAAATGAAATAAATACAAATTTTACTTTTGAACAGCTAAGTAAAAAAATTTTTAAGGAAAAAAGCCGTTCAAACCAGCTTGGTGAAAAAGTAATTGCCCCCTAAACCCCCTAGTGATGCCATTCTTGGTGGCAATAGCTGCCATCTGGGATTTTTCTAATAACTGACAATGAGTTATTAACATAATTGTAGAAGAATTTAATCCCTTTTCTTTCAATGGGTGTTAACTGTTTAGGGCGAGGGGTGCCCACACTTTTCAACGTTGCGAACTGTTTAAAAGATGACCATTATTTACTATGATAAATTATACAGTATGTCAACGTCTAATTTTTTAAGATTTTCTCTCACATTTTTTTCTGGTAATAAGGAAATAGAATAAAAAAAATAAAAGATGTCTGCTTTCATTTCAGCTCGTGAGGAAAAATAGTTGGAAAACATCTGGTTTTTACCTGCAATAGATTTATTTTGAACCTCTGATTTCCACAAAATTTTATCTTTTGCTCCCAGGAGATTTCTTCTGTCTCTCCTTGACATCTGGGTTCGTCCAGTTGAGATACAATTTAGGTGACGGCACGCACATTCTGCAATCAGCCCGGCCAGTAGACCTGCGCGGCAGGACCTGGCACATAGTGAAGGCTGGCCGAACTGGCCAGCAAGGCTTCCTCAGCCTGGACAATGAGGAAGTTAGGGAGAACAGCACCGAAGGGATGGCTACGCTCGACGTTGCCACTAACATCTTTGTCGGTGGCGTGTCAACTTTGAGCTTCGTTTCACCGGAAGCAACTGAGCATGAACCAATGAGCTTCACCGGTGCACTGAGAGAACTTAAAATCAACGATCAGGAACTTGAGCTAACAGAGACGGGAGCTAATGGCGGAGCAAACATCGGGGACTGGGACGGGACAGCCTGTGGGTACAAAGTGTGTCACAACGGAGGTCGGTGTAGAGTCACAGGGGCGGACTCATTCGTATGTATATGCCCGTCATTATGGACTGGGTCTCTGTGCAACCAGTCTGTAAGCTGTGTAAACAACAACTGCACACATGGCTCGATATGCGCTCCATCTACTGTCTCCTCCTACAGCTGCATTTGCCCCTTAGGGTGGGGAGGGGTACATTGTGACACTAAAGTGTCCACAGACACATTCAGGTTTGTTGGAAACTCCTACATTAAATACAAAGATCAGAGATCCAGTACAGTAAACTTGAAATTCACACAGGTCTCTTTCAGCATCTTTGCCATCTCCACTGAGGGTTTGATTATGTGGATGGGAATGGCCGAACAGCAAGACGACGACTACCTCACTGTTGGGCTTGAGGAAGGTAATCTGAAGGTTTCAGTTAATCTTGGAGAAAGACTCTCCCTTCCAATATCTTTCAGAAATCGTTCTCTCTGCTGTAGAAAATGGCATTATGTGTCTCTAAGTCTAAACAGGACTGTTATTAAAGTGTTTCTTAACCATGAGGAGATCCTGTTTCAAGATCTGGACCCTTTTGAGAGATATATAGCATTAAACTCCGGGGGCGTGGCTTACTTTGGTGGGTTTGAATTGCACAGAAATGTCTCAGTGGTCACATCTGGGATATTTTCAAAGGGCTTCGAAGGAAGTTTGAAAAACGTGTTTTTGTTTGGAGATGCTGACCCAGTGCTTTTTCTTAAAAACAGTGAAGGTTTTAATATTTTAGAAGGAATTAAATGATAGCTAAATAGGAACCCATGCAATATTATTATAGAAGGCTACCTAGTTTTGTAGAATGACAGTGAAATGACAAAGTTGCATTCAAAACCATTGAAAATGTGTTAAATAAACCATATTTTGTAACGAGTTTCTCAATGATATTTATGTTGTAAGATTTTAGTATTTTTTCAGATAGTATAACCTAATATAAACACTGACTGGCCATTTTATTATGTACATTGGTTGAACTTTCTTTGAGCTTTAGAGTTTGGGCAGTATTGACCCATCGAGCTGTCACACGTTATTGGGTGATTCTGATTGGTGCACAATAGGTGGATCAATGTTTTTTTTGTAATTTATGCCAAGCTCTGGTTTGACATACTATCCATAATCAGTTGAAAATTGAGACTCAAATTGTTATTCTGGTGTGTCATTTTCCAGTTTTTGGTATTGCTGTTAAAATTGTTTTGATTTCCCGTGCCTAGGCTGAAGGAGTGATACCCAATGTGGTCTTCTGCTGTTGTAATCCTTGTACTCTAGGTTCAGCATGTTATGCATTTATAGATGTTTTCTTCTGCGTACATTAGTCTTAATAAACAATTAATGGACTTTGTTTTTAGAAAGCCCTGCGTACTTGTCTTCGATATTCACAGCGAACTTTGTTCCACACAACTGCCACTTTCGAGATCATCCTGGGGTAATAAAAATTCAGCAGTTTAACATTCATATCAGCCCATCTTGCAACCATTTCACATTTAGTCACTAAAATCAACTTTTTTCTTGTTTTCTTTTATCCCGTTTATATTTTGCCAAATGCATTAAACTGGGTTATTTAGCAACTGCATTACAAAATGTAATAGTTACAAACTCAGCATGGACTGGTTAGCACTATTAAAATTATGAGGCTTCGTCAAGCTTGTTTAAATAAGCAAATGTTGCCAACAATGATGGCGTGGGTTTAAAATTGTTAGTCTTATGTGATTTTTAAAGTGTATCACTGTAACACTTTAGCCAAATTCTGTTCAGCGTTTTAAAGAAAATCTAACTCTTACTTTTCCCAATAATCTCAATAAGTAGAAAGTCAACTTTTGGCCAATACGTGTCGCTTTAAGCAACACAGGCAGGAACGGAGTTGAAACTAAAGGAGCAATCCCCATTTTTTTTTAAAGCAGGACTGTTTTATTGTTTTTTTTTTATGAGAAGCAAATCATGCTATTCATTTTATTTTCAAACACAAGGGTATTTTTAATTAAGTTTTATCTTGAGAAATTACCACATAACTAGTTAGAAGGATCTACAGCTGCACAGTTCCTCACTTAAAAGTCCTGAAATGATTTTCGATCTGTAGCAACATGGGAAAATAAAAAAGCCAACGTTGGTAATAATCATCAATACAAAAGGATTAGTTTTATTATGAACTGTACATAAACATGGTGCAAAGGCACACATCTAGTGTATTTTACAAAGCCAAACTGTACACGCTTTCTCAACTGAAAGTAATTTTATAAAATATTCAAGCAGTTTAAAAAGAAATTAAAATAGAAGACAAAGCACAAAGCTGCTGATTTAGATTTTTCGTAATTAAATATTGTGGTTAACATTCAAGCTAAAATGTGAAACGTATCCTTTGTTCACAGACTGGTCCACATTACTGCACGTGACCAGGAGCCCGACGGTACAGCATTATAATAGAAACAAAATGCAGATGAGATACATCACTTTAAACCATTCCAGTTTGTAGTCTTTTGTGGTTCTGAATAATAAAAAAACTGTTTGTATCTCATTTGGATGCACCAATAATAACATAAAACGGGACTTCACTGTTGTATAAAATGACTTTCACTTGCCAGTGTAGAAAAGTGGCATGTACCAGCCGTCCTTAAGGGCTCACAACACCCTAAAGGCAGGATTTAAAAAAAAGAAATATTACGATGAGTAGCTGTCTTTAGAACTTCTTCGCCCGTTCTCATAGTCCGAGTCTCGCTTGTGCCGGTGTCGGTCCTTGTTATGGCTGCTGTGATCGTTGGTGTGGTGCCTCTCTTTCCATCTCTCGCCGTGCCGGTCGTCCAAGTGTCCTTGGTGCCTGCTTCTCTCCCTGTGCCTCTCTTCGTCGCTGTGCCCGTGCCTCTTCTCCCTCTCGTGGTGGCGGCTCTTCTTGTCGTGGTACGAGTCCTTGTTGTGGCCGTGCCTGCCGTATTGATCTCTGTCGTCTGTGTTCCTCGGCCTCTCCCAGGGGTCGATGTACCTCTCGTTTAGAGGCTTCTGGTCTCTGGCATCGGACGCTAAAACACTGGCTGGATCTGGGAGACATTCGGGAGGTTGAGGAACGCCCTCCGAAGTGGCGTCCGGGCCCTCTTGCGTAATGGGGTTCTTGACTTCTGTGCTCAAGATGGACATAGTGTTAGAGGTTGTAGCACCTAGGTTGTTACAGTTGCCAGCGACTAACTCAGAGGCATCTGTGTTTGACGGTTCTTGAGGTCTTTGGACTTCAGGGGGACTCGGAGTTTGAGTAACTGCTGGGCCAGGACCACTCAGGCCAGGAGAATCCTTACTGGGAAATTGTTTACAGATGGTTTGATTTGTGTCTTCGACCTTGTGCCGGGCCTGCGAAAGCTGTAAATATCCCTGGTGAAACGGTAACAGTGGATCCTTTTTGATACTGATTGACGCAGGGACAGGTTTAGGATCTGTAACATTAGGAAGGCTGGCTTTATCTTTACTCTCTGAAGAATATGCTGAGGTTTTTTTTAGTATTCCACTTAAAGGAGCCTTTGAGCCATTTGCGTGATCTCCAGCAACCTGTGACTCTGACTGGGGTTGAGATTTCCCTTCAGCTGTTTCCTTTGCAGGCTCACACGATGGGCCGGAGCCGCTTTTGTGCGCCGAGGCAGAACCGCCGGTTTCGGTGCCACTTGGATGTGCCGACATGCTTGCCAGGAATGCTTCAGTCGATACATCTGGGGGTTTATCTTTCAGCGTGATTGATGCGTGATGAACCACAACAGGAGAGGGTTTTCCCGCATGGCTGTTAGAGGCAGATGCATCAGACGGTAGCTCGGGTTCGGCTTTAGCAGGTTTAGTTTCTTTCTTCCTGATGAGAAAACGAGAAGCTGCAGCAGCTGTCGGACCCTTTGAGTCACCACTTGATGCATCCGTTTTGGGAGCAGGCTCGGTCTTCGGGGTGTCGTGTCCCGTCGTCGCAGGTTTATCCCCGACATCTGGCAGCGGAGGCAATTCTCCGCCCCATCCCAGTAAAACACCTGGAAGAAATCGAAGAGGCTTTTGCGCTTCCTGGTTGCCCGACTCCTCGGCTGCAGCTGGCTCTTCAGAGGAATCTGCAACGGGCTCATCTTCATTAGTATCGAGGGGTTTCTCTATATCTTTTTTGAGCGGAGCGGTCAAAGAAGACAGGAACAATTTTTCCTCCTCCTCCGTGGTTCTTGTAACTTTTGTGGGAATAGTGATGGGCTTGATTTCTGGGACAATCCTAGCAGATTCATTAATATCTACGGTAAGAAAATCTCGCTTAGGTCTCTGGCGAATGATGAGTCCAAGTAAGAGATTGGAACGGTTGTTTTCCAAACCTGTCAAAGATACCAATTATTTTTTAAATTTAGGTGCTGTACAGCTGAGTTTATCAAAAACAAAAAAAGAACGTCTATTGGCCTAATTACCTGGCCCATCAAAGGGAACAAGCTGATGGGGAACTTTCTCCATGGCACCAAGGGGAATGAGATACATATCCTTCACTTGTCGCAGGTTATTGGACACAACCCCAAAACGCCTACGACTGCTGAAGTAGGCATAAAGCAGAGTGTAGGAAATCTCATCTTCGTCCGTCTCAGGGGAGAAACGAACCAGACACACCTCCTGTAATGAAACACAAAAATCATTTGTCAGTAAAAAATACAATTAATGCCAACACCCACGTTTACCAGGTCTTAGTAACAAGATTGATTAATGTGGACATATTTTGTTAAAAAGGAGGCTCAATGTTAGTAACTTTAATTATAAATTAGTTTGTTTTTTTTGTAAGATGCACAGAAATGTAATATGATTGAGAAAAAAAGGTTGTACAGTATTTTCCGCACTATAAAGGCGCACCTAAAAACCTTTTATTTTCTCAAAAGCAGACAGTACACCTTGTAATTCGGTGCGCCTTTTATATGGACCAATAACAGGTCTCGCAAATACGGTAAGCAGCCGCCGACTTTATTTTCCCCCGTAGAAGAACAAGCGTGCGGTGCATGCTGGGATATATGACTGCGCGAAGCGTGCCTTTGCATTTGTGTGTTTGTGTAAAGACCCCAAAATGTCTCCTATTATGAGACACGCTTGCCATTGCGTCCCAGCACTCCAGCCCCCTGGTGCGGTCGAACGGTGGGCAGCGAGACCTAGTCGCCCCGTCTGTCCCAGTGGTCCTCCACCGGAGCTCCGCCGCGGGGGGCGAGGCACGCACCCCTCACCCGGCCCCCCGTGGGTGGCGGTTCCTCCGGAAGGCACGCCAGTTTCTCAAACCACGTCCATGACGTCTTCCAGCGCCTGGGGCTCTGCCCGGGGACGGTCCCGCGTCGCTCCCGGGTCCCGCACTTCCGTCTCGGTGCGAAAGGGGGGCTACCTGGTTATGACACCTTTGATCGCTCTACCGTTATGAAAATACCACGTCACTGACTTTACCTCGGGGAAAATAATAAAACAACTGTTTATTCATTTTGGGAGTGAACGGAGTTGTCAGAATGCTGGTTTGTAATTATTAATAAAGTTTGACTGATCCACCTGACTGTTTTGTTAACATTCCCTTTAGCACAGCTCCATCTAATGGATGCATAATGTAACCCCAGCATCTATTCTGTGCGCCTTATATATGAAAAAAGTTTTAAAATAGGCCGTTCATTGAAGGTCCGCCATATAATGTGGTGCGCCTTATAGTGCGGAAAACACAGTATCTAAAATATATCCAGGGGATAAGACTTCAACTAGATTGTAGGGCATAAACAAATGTCCTGTAATCTAGTTTAGGTAAAATCACATTTTTTGTTTAATTAAGCTTTTAACCAGTGAGATACAAAAATGCCGTCAGGCATTTGATATTTTTAAGAATGAAGGTAATGATCTGCTTCTTTAGTAAAACCTACTAGCAATAAGTGTATTAATCTAAGTTATCAAAAGATAAAGCAACTTAAAAATGTCAACTGTGCAATCTGCCATTGTTTGAAAAACAATAATATTCAGTGTAATAGGTACAGGACTGCTCATCCACACAATGTGACATAACTTCAAAATGTAAAGTCCATGTCTGTGAAGTCCTATTATGAAGTAAAATCCTCATTGTTACACCCATGCACTAAATAAAATGTATACATTAAGGTTGAGATTGTTGGTAGATGGTTTTACTTGTTGGATTCTTAGAAAAAACACATGCAAGAACTCACTTTTGTTCCAGTTGCCCGAATTTTCTCTAAATAGTCCCAGACTGTTTGAGGACTTATCCTTCCTCCAACCTGGATACTGTCTGGAAGGTCCTATTGAAACAAAAAAAAGGGGGCTCAAACAGAGTGCAAGCCAACAAAGCAAGATCCACAAATGTAGCAGATTTTGAAATCAGATTAAAGACCAAAGCAGCCATTACCAATATTTACAAACGTTTGTAAGTGGTGTAAAGATATTATAAGTAATGCAGTTCTGGTGCCTCCTTCACATAACAAGAGCCTCTTAACATGGCTGTGAAAAAAATGATCCCCTTCTCTTTTTTTGCATTGAGTTTAGACACTCCAAGAGAGTTGTTGAGGAAACAAGTCCAAATCGGGACACTTCTCCAAGTGTGCACCTGACTGCCTTTTTCTAACTGCACTCAACTGTAGTGTTTACCTTCTACAAAAGAACCTGAACATGGTTTACTATATCCACTTTACCTCAGATAAGTTGTCCAAAATGCCAGAGACAGGAAAGGTCTTAGTCACAAGCTTTGCCACCGAGTGCATATGGATGAATCCTCGCCACAGTGGCTTCAAGTTAGAAAGGAAAGCGGCTTCTTCATCTCTTCCGGCTGTATGCTGCGACCTATAGCAACGAAGACGAAAGCATGAGTTACGTAATCATACAAGAAGTTTAACGGCAAAAATCACACAAGGTCTCAAAAAGTGCTTCCCACCTTGCTTCAAAGCCCGATTTGGCATTTCTGAAGCTCTCCTCTAAAACAGTGAGGTGCAGGTCATCATCAGGCGGCGTGCTTTTCCCCTCTTCTGACTTAGCAGACTGCCTCCGAACCACTGTGGTTGCAACTTTAGCCACCTTGGTTTGGGCCTCTTCCACTGGTGGGGCCATACGACCTTATAAAAGAAAATAAAACGTACCAAGTTTGATGAAAGAAATGCTTGCATGATTAGTAAGATCCTTTGAAATAGAGCATAATCAGGTAAAATGGGATATCTTCTCAGTTTAGAGCTTACCTGTGCAGATTTTGCAATGTAGATCGAATAGGTGAGACTTGTGCTGATTTGTGGTGTCTTTCTCAATCTTGGGGTTCTCTTCTTTTATCTCCGGGGTTTTGGGAAGCTCTGGTATCTCTTCAGTCACTTTCGGAGCAGGTTCAAGCTAAAAACAGAAGAAGCTTCTTTTTTTAAGCTATTTTTAACGTGTTATAAAAAATTACTTAAAAACTGTATCATTTACCTCAACAGGCTCTGGCGGCTTCATTGGCTCCTGGCTCTCAATTTCAATTTCACCTTTGTGGGTAATCTTGGTGATGGGTCGTCTTTCAACCTCTCTTTGCTCCTTTTCGATCATCTCAATAGTCTAAAAAAAGAACACTTTTAATTTGTTTTTCATTTAAAAAAAATTAACTTTATTACGTCCTGAGATTCACTTATTTTTAAAGCTCAACTAAAAGGATGTTATATGTCATCTGTGTGTACAATAAACATTTGGAAACACATACATGTCTGTTCTCTCTTTGTCGCCAGGCAGCCAACTCTTTAGAGGCCAGTTCCTCGGGACTCATGCGAATTAGGTTACTAGGAGATATTTCCCCGTTGAGAACTCTTTTGAACAGAACCTGCAAATTAAAACATTGAAAAACCGAATACAAAGATAGCAAATCCTTTGCATTGGACCTGGCATGAATATGAACTTACGTTGTTTTTGGTATCATTGAGGTTAAACATCAAACTTCGGTACTTGTTCTTGTATTTATGGTCAGTGTCTTTATAAAGGTGAAACAACTCTTTTTCAATCTTCTTGGCGACTTCAGAGGCTTTCTCCTCTGGAATTTTTAGATCATAATCCTTCAACCTAAAATAAACAAACTGGGAGTTACATGGGAAATGTGCTGATTTCCTATTCGGTTTAGTATATCAACCATTATTCTTGTTGTGGTGTGCTTCAACATGATTTATTTTGGCTGAATTAAACAGCGAAACATTTAAAAAAAAGTTTCATACTTTCAGTAAGAGTTTACACTTTATTTTACTTTAAATTCACAAACTATAAATACCTTTATTCAATAACTTCATTAAATGGAAAAAAAAAAACATTTTCGACTCTAATTGTGGGTTTTCAGACCCAGCATGTGACCTACTAACAATGAGTTTTATATTTTAATCAAAAATTTCCCAATGTGGAAGACGTGAAACAGTAGACAACGTAACAATAATTTCCTTTTAACTGAAATATTTTGATGAGAAATGATGGTTGAAATGTTTGAAAGAATACATTGCTGGATCAAGTGTGATGTTATCTCCCTACACCGTGTTGCTAATTAAATTACATATAAGATTTAGCACACATCTGTTTGTCTACTCTATTAAGTCAGCAAGTAAGTAATGACCCAGAGGTCAAATATTGGGTTTTATGGGTAAATGCTGCTCAGGTAATGCTGCAGAGTTAACGGTCCCACATTTCATCGCTGGTGTTCTATGATGATGGCTGCATTTTTTGGATAGTGCACACACAGAAGTCGTTTTAATGGAATTGATTTGTATTATGTGAGCGAAAGTGAGCAATCTTGGAAATACAATCAGCGAGCGTTTCAAAGGTACATTTACGTAGAAAACACGCTGACCTTTGAGTGAGGATTTCTTTCAGGGAATCGCGAACACTTCGCCTGATTGCCTCCACCGACACTGGCTTCTTTGAGGTCAAAGACGGAGTCTTACTTTTAGGTTCGTGTTTGGACAGATTACCTGCAGGTACAAAATAGTAATATGATTAGTTTGGGGGTTAAGATTAAATGTTAAAATATTAGGTAAAAAACAAATCTCAAAGTATTAAGGTAAACTTCAACTGAATTTCCAACAACTTGTGATTTCCGGTATCAAACTATTCAAAAACATTTAAATATTAATGAATAAATAAAACCTAATAGTTTATTGTAGGAATACAATGAATTGCAAATCAGACTTCAGTCTTATAACATATGTTACTGATAA
Organism: Orestias chungarensis; assembly: GCA_032876305.1. NCBI lineage: Eukaryota > Metazoa > Chordata > Actinopteri > Cyprinodontiformes > Cyprinodontidae > Orestias > Orestias chungarensis. The sequence goes on from JAVLVB010001089.1 coordinate 1,481,109, forward strand.
AAGACCAAAGAAATAAGATTTTATATATCCCATAATAGTCTTAATAAATCCTGTTTTTAACGCCACGCTGAACCATGGACTCTGTGAACCCTCGTCTGGCCTCAAGGTCAACAGGATGGTAAACACAGAACAAGTCAGCAGAAATATTTTCACATTCCCAGCTGTTATCTGCACCTGTTTTATGAGCTGCTTCTTTGACATCTGTGAACTGCCTTCTTTCTGTATCCTGTTTAAAAAAAGAAAAGAAAAGTGGATTACATTAACTTAAAAAAAACAAAAAAAACACTAAATATTAAAAGACAGGCACCTAGTTACAGAAATGCTATGTAGATCTTATGGGTGAGGTTAATGTGTGAGGAACTAAATGTGAGGGTGGACTGTGTTACTCATACACCTATGTGCACACCTCTCGCACAGCCAACGTGTAAGCAAAAAGAAAACAAACCCTTATTTAGTGGTAACACTGGCTATGCTTAGTGGATGCTGTATTAGCTGGGGAAACAACATCCTGATCACTGTAAAATAAAACCAAATAAATAAACAGCAGCCGACTCAACTCAGACCTCCAAACCATCTGCGTACCTTTCTCACTAGTCTGACACCACCTGATGCGAGCGGCTGGGAGGAGCCTGGACGGGGTTTATGAGGCGGCTTGTGATCCTCTGCCTCATGAGCTTCCGACTTGGCTTCTGTCGAGGGCTCAGGATCCACTTTTTTACTTTCCTCCTCACAGCATTTTAGGCACACGTACATCTGATCCTCCTCCTCCATCTCGCCCACCTTGGCAAGGTCGAGACCAACGCAGTCGCCGTGGAACCAGTCATCACAACGGCCGCAGCCAACCATGAACCTTAACCAAGCCCGGTTGTGATTAAAAGATTAAAAGTTTTCATTATGAGAAAATGACTGAAAATAGACATAATGCATTTTCTCTATAGGTTGAGAACAGCACTTACATGTTATTGTGGTGTTTTTTACACAAGCCACAGCTGTTGTTTCCATCCCAAACACTCTCGCTATCAGCGGCCTGCTCCTCAACCGTTTCCTTCTTGACGGGAGGCGCATTATCTGGAACAAACAGCTCTGGCTCATCCACAGAGATGCTTCTCGAATTCCTGCTCTTCTGCTTCTGGAGAATCTTTTCGGGCTTTTTAACTTTCTCTTGTCCTCCTTCTTGAGTTTTTAGAGAGTTGCCTGGATGGCTTTGAGTATGATGATGGTGGTGCTCGGCTTTAGAGCTATTATGAGGATTATTTTGTTTAGCTGGTCCCTGGTGATCACCAGCACGGTTAGCTAGTAATGGTATCCTCTTTGCAGTGGAGCTGGGCGTACCTGGTGATTTGGGCTTCGTCTTATCATCCCCTCCACTGTGCAGCTTTTGAACCTTAGCTGCATGCTCACTGTGGGTGTTTTCTGTGTGCCTTTTTAAAAGAGAAACGTCTTGTTTGTCCTTCGTTGACTTTATTTTGTGCAGATCTTCTTTTTGGATAGTTTTGGATGGCTTGTCCTGGGTGACTTTATGCTCCTTGTCCAGGTGACTCATTGTAGACGAAGTGAACTCCTGGTTCTTGTTCGGTGTTGGTCCTTGTTTAGGCTTGGGCGGTGTTTTGGCTGCGGTGTGATGTTTTTCCTTCGCGTCAGTCTTACTATCTTCATCGGTTGTGGCTTTCTCGATGCTCAGTGGATGTTTGACACCATCTTTTCCTTTATGGAAAGGCCTTTTCCTTTTTCCTGGAATTGTCCTGTCTTCTTGTTTCATCTCCTCCGTGGAGGTGGTTTCTACTGATGTTCCGTTCGAGGTCTGCACATCATTGGGGTTCACATATGGGCCTAGATTTGCATCGTTAGATAAGCTCTTCTCTCTTACATCTATTCCTGCAACACTTTCTGCTGTTGGGGTTTCTTGTACAGGATTTTGCATACAGACAGCATCCTGTGGTAAAATGGCCATGTCGACGTCGCCACCATAAGACAAGGCATCCTCGAAGCATGCTGGCTCACCTGTCTCAAGGGTTTGTGCGTAAGAGGGTCCCGGTAGCAACTCAATTTTAAATCCACCTATGGTGACCGTGAGCCGTCTAAGTACGACCGTAGGATTCAACCAAACTTCGCCTTCAAGATCACTCACGTTTATTCGCCCTCCTAGTGTCAACTCTTTCTTCTGCTGTGCACCTTTAACTCCTTTCTCAATAAGGAATCCCTTGTTTAGCCATTTAGCATGTCTCTGTCCTGGTCGTCCTCTGATTAAGATGTTTTTGGACATCCTTGGCTGTTTGTCAACTTTATGATCTGAAGCAAAAAAACAAAACAAAAAAAAAACAGTACAAACATGACGGTTGTTTTCAGGGCAAGTATGTAAACCGTTAACACATCATCATTGTATTTTCATCGGATGTGCTCTAATCAGATTGTTTTAACATTGTCTATATGCATCACTGAAAATAACCTACATATAGTGCAAAATAGCCCACATTATGTAACAGGGTAATTGATAAAGCTTTGTAATGCAAACATTACAAACGTGATTATAGCTCCTGAGCTAATAGCAAACTCTTTTATTATAGAGCAGCATTTTAGTTAGCATTGCTTACTGTTACAAGAAAACTGAGTGGTCAAGTATTATTATTTAAGTATTGAGCAGGTTGAAAACATTTCTAAATTCTTTATGCTTCATGTCTGTTAAAGGTTAAAAGTAAAAAAATGCAATATATATATATATATATATATTTAATTATTTATATGTAATTATTCTATTATCTGCTAAAGCCCCTGGTTGCTTCGATGTTGAGTTCTTCACATTTTAATATAAGTGAAACAATACATGTTTTCAATACAATGTTTCTTCTGCTTCCCAGTTTCTTGTTTATCCTCTGAGGTCTCTGCAGCGTTCAGTTCAGTAGATACGCCTACAGATTCTGAACGACGATGTGGACCTACAAAGCCAAAAAGGAAAGAATGTAGCTGGTTTGTATGCAGATTTAAAGAGCAAGTGAACAAATACAATTTAAGACAATCTGAATTTTCAATAAAAGTAGCATGTATTCATAACTCCTACTCCGTTAATAACTTTTTCCCTCACAATAACGACAAATTGAACTGCCTGAATATATCTATGGTTCTCAAAAAGCAAGCAGTCATACAGTGTAAAATAAAGGACCAACGCCATCACTCTTATTGTGGTAAGACCATAAAAAGATTACAGTTGTAAAGGTATGAGTAGTTTGGTTCAGGCTGCAGTTTGTCTGGTGTAAAGTACTTGTGTTACTCTACAAAGACAAAACAATCGCAAAACAGGACAATATTACACTTGTTTAAAGTGTTTTTTTGTTGTAGTCCATGCATTAAAATCAAAATAAAGGGCATTGATAAAAATACTGCTGTAATAATCAATGTTTTCTTAACAACGCAAGGGCTAAATGTTGCTTTCCTGTTTCGAATAAAAGCCTTTAGATCATGAAATGCAATTTTGTTACTTTGTATTTTTTTGCCACGGTAAAACTGGAGTGTATCTACTAACATTTGATTCACAGTCTCACACTGGCCTGTGTACAGCACTTAAGTACACACAGCTGGTTACTATGAGGATGTTTTCCACAGCATTGCATTATTTAAACTTAGGCCACACTGGGGTTAAAGATTAACTAAGCAAAACCAGCAAAGAGGAAATGTCTCAAAAGGTTTATAATAACTAAAGATTTTTACTTTTTTTTTTCAAGATATGAACCTGATGATTATTGTTCAGAACCTTTTTTTTTTTTTGCTTTGAACATACTTGCCGAACCAGCCATGGGAAAAGCGGGATGTTCATTTTCCAGCAGGTTGAATTGAGTGCTTGCACATCCAAACATGGGGTCTTTATCACTGAGCATGTTCTTCAGAGAGTCTTCCAGTCTGGATCCGCTCCCACACTCATTACTGGCTTCACATTCCAAGTTCTGGTTCAGCGTTAGGGACTCATCCAACTGGTCACTGGGTATCAAATGGTTAAAGGTGTCCACAATATCCATGAATGCTGCTATCTAACTGAATGAAAACAGGAAACGAACAGTATGAAAATGTGGGATGCTAAAGTACCGGATTCTTATTCTTAAGAAAACTTTTAATAAAGCTCCAATCATGTATACCTTGAGCGGAAAGTATCTTTACAAGGATTTTTGGATATATATTTACGAAACGTGTTTGTAGCTAGAGTTTGTTAGCCAGTCATTTGATTAGTTATAACTACATACAATGTCTTAATTTTTTTGTAATCTATATAACAATAATTAATAAAATAATCACCAAAGACACTTTACAGGTCTATACTAGCAATAACCGATGCAAAAAAAAAAAAAACGTAAACAGGCCAAATTCAACAGGTGTTGGGATTTTAAAGTACAAAGAGAGTCAATATTGTGAACATCTGTAGACATAAGACCTAGTTTGCACTTAAAACATCCTCTGCAATGCCAAGTTGAGCTGTCAAAAATTCAAAATTAATACATAATGAAAACATACTCAACATTTGTTAAGCATACATTTCTTCCATAAAACATGTTCGAGATTACTAGAAATGGATATATTATATGAAACAAGTACATGATCTGGTACATTATGAGTGCAATTATTTATATATATATATATATATATATATATAAGATAAAAAGCTTTAATACAATAACTATACATTTGGTAACGTGTTATGATCCAATATGAAGTAAAAAAACAACTAGGCCGTGCAAACTTTAAACTTTACTATTGGGAATAGATCATTATTAATTTATAACCTAAACACGGACTCTCGCATATATTTATGTCTTCTATTCATAGTTTGTGATTCATTCGTAAAGTGGGTTAAAATTCATGAAGGGGATGACGCGTTTCCAATATTTTCTGGTGAACCGCCGCGAAAACACACAACCTTAACAGGCCAAATTTACTCCGCGTGAGAACCACGAAACACGACAGAAATCTGATAAAAGCCTCGTTTGTTCTTTTTTAAAACCAAGCTAGAAACTCCACCCACATTATTTGCAATCAAAACACTCACTTACTGAACCAACTGATACATGTTAGCAGGCTAGCCTGCTAGCAGCGCACGACAACAATCCGCTGTGGAACGCCATCATGGATGTTAGCATGCTTTATTGAGAGGGGGGAAAATAGAACCCAAAGTTAACGACTTTATAAACAACCTCACCCTTATTATTGCATAAAGTTATAGGGTGCAATAATAAAAGAAACCATTATTTGTTATGTATAATAAGAGATAAACATTGCAGTTAAATCCCCGAAACGGCGGCGGCTAGCTAGCTTTAGCAACAGGCCTTCGCTATCAAGTTTGTTTGTAGCCTGAACGTTGAAGGGAGGCCGTTAGAAGAGTCCCGATCACGTGCACGTTTTCGGAGGCACGAACCCTGGTTTATTGTAAACGACTAGCATCGTGTGTAGCGAACTCTCACCCTTTTTCCCCCGTTCTGCGATAACGTTGCCCACACGTATAGGGTTACATTCTAACGCAGCTGCGCCCAGGAGCTTCCTCTAGCGGAGCGGCCGTCATTCGTCCCGCTGCCGCAAAGCCGCTGACAGGCACCAACGCTGGTCACGTGGTTTCTGTTTACGGGACAGCAGAGCGGCTTGTTCTAGTTTCCAAACAAATCTGACCATTTGTGGTTAAAGTGGTTTAAGTTTAAGTATGAAACAGATGCCACGCTTAATTTGACACAGACTACATTTAGATGGATTTTACCTTTCATACCTATGGATATGCGTTTTTTATTCTGATTTTAATATTTATTGCCCCCCCCCCCCCTTAACGTTGTTTGTAAGGATAAAACACATTTGATTTAAGATTTGAGCTGCTGATGTGTATCTTTTAAAAGTGGATCAGCATATACAGTGTAGGAAACGTTTAAAAAAAGTAAAAATAAATAAATAAATCAGTTAAACTGTTAAATATGTATCAACAATGTTTAGTTTTCCAAGACAGTCATAACAATAGAAATATTGTTCTTTGAATCTGCTACAGTATATTGAAATTATCCCTTATACACTTGTTTCCTTCTACACGAGTATGGTCTTCTCATCCAGTTGTTTGTTCATCTTGCAAAATATTTCTTACGGTCTTTCTTTCCATCGTTTGTGACATCCCCATACATAAAATCTACTCATTTGATGTCAGCTTGCCTGCCTGGAAAACTGGCTTCGCTCATGAGCTGATATCTTCCTTAGGTTCAAATTCATCCATTAACTTAAAAAAAATCCTATTATTACCAAACCTTTCTCTAAATTTGTTCTTGACTCAAAAGATTTGTTCCATATTTTGCCCATATTCTCAGAAACACTGTTTAGTGTTTGGAAATCATTGAACAATTCTACTGTTAAGAAAAGTTTTGCTGGAAATGTTGTGACTGAATGGTGTACAGAAGTTTACACTTTAATATTTTCACAAAAGTATAAACATCAAAAGCACCGCTTGTAAAATTAGGAAGTACACAAATATCAATAACTACTTATAAGTCCATTTTATAAGAGGTGTTTTATTTGCACAATTTAGTGATAAAGTGTTATCAAAATATCAGTACATTACTCAATCATAAACATATGCACAACCTTCCATTCATCCATCCATCCATTTTCTGTACACCCTTGTCCCTATTGGGGTCAGGTGGGTCTGCTGTCGCCTATCTCCAGCTTACAACGGGCGGGAGGCCGTGGTACACCCTGATCAGATGCCAGTCCGTGACAGGGCAACATTAACACAGAGACATACAACCCCTTATAGCCAGAGGAAGCCGGAGTACCCGGAGAGAACCCACCCACAAGGTGGAATTAAACCCAGAGTCTTCTCGCTGGATGACAACAGTGCTACCCACTGCACCACTGTGCAGCCGCACCTTCCATTAATTTTTTTTTTTTATTACACAAAATCTATTAATTGTTACTCATGTAAAGTGTCTTTTAGGGGAAGAAATGTCCAAATAACTATAATTAATATTTACTTATATCCATCAGCTAAAAAATAAAAACAATACAACTTCTACTGGGACAGTTTCTCTTTCAGCCTCTCCTTTGGGTTTATTCCAAACCACAGCACATCGTCTTCAGCAGCTGCCCAAGCCATCCGTTCGGTGGTAAATGTGGCTGCCCACTGCCTTGACGTAGAAACTACAATTGCACCCCCTGCTCCTTTCACACGATCGCCCATGTGCTGCAGGGACAACTGTGAGGCATCTGCTACAGATTTTCCTGCGATGACAAGAAAGAAAATAAAAAGAGAACTTCTTTTTGAGAATATTTGTGGGGTCATTTAAGTTCACAAACAAGTTACGTGATGCAACCCACTTTAAAAAGGACTGGGGAGTTAAAACCTTAACATGAAAAATAAACTGTAAAACAAATAACTCAAAAATAACAGTTAAAAAACAGCATAAATTTAAATCATGTTATTTCATTCAGAACAAAAAAGCATATATACCGTATATACAACTGGATAAATGCTTGATTACAAGCAAAAACCTGCTTAATGTGGTCTAAATATTAGTGAACTGTGTGCTATTTTACCTTGTTCAACATGTGACAGGATGAGTCTGGCCAGAGTCACTTTAAGAATAGATTCTCCATGTCCAGTACATGATACAGCTCCACTTAAGTTGTCTGCATATCCTCCACAGCCTTATTTAGAAGACAAAACCATAAACAAAACAACTTTTTCAAAACTTTGTTTGCTCATATTTAAAGTCTTGTGAAGAAATGGGAGGCTGTAAAGCTATGATCGAAATGTAACTTGTTTTTTTATTGGGGCTATGGAGCTAAAATGCATAATAGTAGATGTTTGCTGATGTAAAGACTTCTTGAATAAAAAAAATGCATATTTTTTACTCACCATTGTGGATATTTTATAGCTTCACTATTTCACCTTTAAACATTTTGCTCTTTTATATAATCTAAATAGTAAAGTGTTTAATGAAATTAAGTTATTTTGAATTCTTAAATTATGTCCTACCAATCACAGGAGAATCTCCAACTCTGCCAACCATTTTATTCCTGATGCCTCCAGTTGACGTTGCACATGCAACGTTCCCAGCACAGTCCACAGCCACCGCCCCAACAGTATCATGGGCCCTTGTATAAGAAAAAAATAAAAAAAATAAAATACAAACTCAGCAAACATACAGATCAAAAATGATCCAAACTATTATAAAGGAAGTTTTGTTTTTTTCTGAAAAACAGAGCATTAGAAAATGTCGTACCACACAGTGTTAAACTCTTCCATTACTCCAGCAATGTATTTCTTGTGCTTTTCCCATTCCTTCCTCTCATATTCTGTCACCAGTTTATCAGTGGGAACGGTTTTGACATCGATGCTCTCCGCAAACTGGTTCGCACCTTTGCCTGTCAACATGACGTGGGACGTCTGGAATTTGTAACAAATACAAGCCTCAATGGAATTGCAATTTTAAGAGAGATTTCAATGTTCTATATGATCCTAGGTGACTTCTAACTTAGGTTCAGCTCGGTATAGGGTTATCAATTAAGCAAATTACTCTCAGGAAAGAGTTCAGGATAATCTGTTGCAAGATAACCATAAATAAGAAACTTTGTAGATCTTAGGGAAACCTGTCCATCATCCTGAAGCTAAGCCTAGTGGTAGAAGCTTTGCAGTGACTTTCTGGTGATGCCATGGCATCCGGAGGATCCTTAGCACATAAAATGTAGATGTTGTTGAGGTCTAGTGGCATTTCAAGGCATGGTGATTACCAGCATTAGAGTTTGGCTATAGGAACATGTAAACGCTACCTCAATGGTGGGAAAGAACCCATAGCTTATGTTTAAAGAAAGGCATTACCAACTAGGTGTATTAAGACTCACATCCATGCACTACTTAAGTTGCTGTGAGAACCCTCTGCATCATTTAGCTTCGAAGATACTAATGAGCCTCTGGCTTCCTCCGTGTTGGATATCTCACTAGTTTCTTTGCGATTTAAGAGGAAATGTTTTAACAGTTTCTGGGCTTATGCACTAAAAAGAAATTCAGTTACTCAGCCTTCCTGTAGTCTCGAGATGATGTCCTGGCAAGGTTGCTATCTGGTAATTTCTTAATGCACCTGATGGACTTTAACGTCAAAGTGGGAAATGATGGAGTAACATGGACAATTGTTATTTAAAGAGATGGTCTCCTTAATCTAAATTCCAAGCATTATTTTGTTGTTGGACACCGGTTTTACACACAAGTAGGTCTTTTCCATAACTACCTGGTAGTAAGATGGATCTGGTGACATTGGAGGCAGCTACAAATACCAATTAAACTCAATCAAGTGGCAAGAGTAAAATGGAAATGTGTGATCATGTTCAGTTGATTTTCATTGACACGTTCTAAAGAGTTTTCTCAAGGCTCTAAATCTCCAAAGATGCATTTCTCTGGTAGGAAACCTAGGAAACACTAAACTTGCTTAAAGGAATTAATTATCCCTTCTGGAATGGAAATACATTGACCTCCAAAATGACAAAAAATAAATTATCTTATGCTGATGCTGTCTGAGCTTTTAAAAAAAACAAAAAATTTTGAAAACAGAACACCCATCTACCACGAATACTCATTGTGAAAAGCATTATTTAAATGATGCTTTATTTTTCTTAGATATAAACAATGGATACGACACAAAAAGCAAAGTAAAAATAGAACAAAAAGACCTTCTCCATGACTGCTCTTGCCAGTGACACAGGGTTGGCGATGTTTTTTACACAAGAAACCGCACCACAGGCAAGTGTTCTTCCATCCACAATAATGGCATCCATCTCCACTTCTCCATCAACATTTAGAGTTGCTCCGTAACCTAAAGAAGAACATTTTAAAGCTAAATATACTGGAATGCGTCGTTGCAGAACAAAAACAGTATGTTTTCGGTTTGTTAATAGGTTACTACTTCCTCACTTATCTACTAGCTGTGGATTAAAGATTTATCAGTTTCAAGCCAAGGAGCAACAAAGAAGGGTTGTTAAAAAAGCATTTCTAATATGCTGTGTTTTTGTTCAATACCAAGATCTATAAAAAAAATATCTAAGGTCTACACACTTTTTTTTTAAATTTATCTTTAAACTTTTTTTAAATCATGTATTATTGGAAAAATGTTGAAGAATGTTGCTTAATCCCATTATAAGGGATCCGAGCACAAGGTTGGAACTTAACAAATAAACTAAACTGAAATGGACATTAGTTTTAACACCAGCAGATAGAGAAACTGTTTAGATAAATCTGGATTATAAAATATAGTAAATGGATATTGTCATTTTTTTCGACATCGTCAACAGATGAGCTGTTTAGAATGTTTTGAACACAAACTGGATTAGTATAAATTTTTCATAAAGTAACAAATGTATAATTGTGTTCACCTGCGTTAAAAACCGGATTGTCTTCCAACGCCCTCACAGCAGCCTCAACAGCATCCAGTGCACTTCCTCCACTCTTGAGCACCGAAGATCCGACACCTGCAGCAGTTTTTACGCCTGCAACAGAGGCGGGGGCCATCTCGTCCGGTATGGCCCAGGCTCCACCATGAACAACCAACACTGGTGACATCTTTAGGGTCCTAAATGAAAAAGTGGGCTCTTCCTTATAACGTGGGGTAAAACACAGAGAAAAATATCAAAATCAACCCATTACATTTTACTACTAAGCATTTAATAAATTACTTTTAATATAATTGTTTCTAAATTAAGAATAATAATAGAGAATTTACCAAGGCTAAGTTTTAGTTGTCTTAGTTCACCTTTGACTGAGGACCATAATACATTTTTTTTTTTCAACTGCTGATACTAAGAGCAACACTGAACTTTGAAAGTTGAACTGAAGGTTTGTCATTTATCAACAGATACAATTTGATCTCTACATGTTTCCAACACCATGCACTGCAAAAAATCAGTTAAAATGTGTTTAGTTTGGGTTTAATTATTGTTGCCAGAAGGGGTTTAATCTAAATACGTAACTTATGCTCTAAACTCAGGATGAAATGTTTTATCGACTGTTGAATCAACTTCTTTTTTTTTCTTCTTTTTTTTACAAAGAAAATAAGAGAGCGGAAGAAAACAGGCCTTGTTTGATTACATTACACATTAGTCAATGTATCAGTTTATTTTCGCATTGGACCACACACATTAATTTCTGCAGTGAGACTTACAAGTAGCCCTTTAACACGTTTCTTTAGCCAGCATGTTGAGTTAATGATATTTGACTTCTTTTCCTACCTGTTATGACGTCCAAGCTTGTTTTACTGTAGGAGAGACGCTCTGCAGACAGAAGCAGCTGGCAAGGGAGCTCAAGCGTTCAACACCTGACGTCATGCCTTACATAATTGGTAACAAACAAAATATACTATATATAAATATCTATATATATCTATAACAAATAAGACCTTTTTTTTTTTTTTACTTTTCCCCTTTGTCTTCACACAAGCCAAAAAACATTGCGGCTATTTTCTTTTTAAAGCAAAACAATGGCTAAGTCCTACAAAAACAATCTGACATAAACATTTTTAGAGAAATATATATTTTTATATATATTTTTATACCAAATTCAATAAACGATTTATGTTTTGTTTGTTTTTTTTTTCCCTAAAGATTTTGGCCATGGAGAAGAGTCTGTGAAAAAAAAACCTTTCATAGTACAGAGAGATTAAAAAAATAATAACAAAAAAACTCAGACAAATTCTTCTTTCGTACTTTCTTAAAAAAACATTAAAATATGAAAATGATATTTTATAGAAAATAAATATGTTACGCGGTCTGCAACTGTAAAACCTTCGGTCAAGAATGAAGACTTTGTTTCACTGGCATATGTAGTTCAGTACTTCAACCAGCAGATGGCGGAAAGAACACGTTGAATGAATAAACAAATGCCCAAAGCCAGAATATTTTATAAAATCGCACTGAAAGCAGTTGAAGTTATAAAAAAGAGGAACAGATCCAAGACATTAACAAAATAACTACTCACTATCTCAGACTTCCATTTCCCATCAAAAGCTACGCACATAGTAGGTGTAGCTGTACAGGTAAAGTCTATGCTCAGTATAACTGTAAAATCATTGTTGAAAATCATTCAAAATGACAAAAGATTTAAATGATCCGTAGCTAGTTCGAGGACTGTGCAGTGTGCCTGTTTTATTCAGTTTAATTATTAGAAGCCAGAGATCAAACCAACGTCTGCCATGTTGGACTTTCCTGCCAATTTTAGGTCCCTGAAGGTTTGTATTGATGAGGTGTTTAATTTAAGCAGCGAACAGCTCATCCTATTAGAGGAGGAAGCATAAATAAAAACATGATAATTAACACACACTTACGGAACAGTTTGTCTGCTGCTACCCAAAGTCTTTATGAATCTGGTCAATGGGAGTAGACACAACTCTAAAGGTCAAGGTGGTTCTTCACCAGTTAAATAAAAAACGCTATAAGTTTCAACTTAATATTATGACAAGACTCTCCAATCACATTGTACAATGTGTATAATGACAATAAAAGGCATTACTGTATATTCTATTCTAAAGAGGTGCTTAAAAATCTCTTATACATATTTTAATATTTTTTTATTTTCTCATTTGGCCTAAGGGTCATGTACAACATGCACATTTTAAGTTATGATCATATTTTATTTGCAAAAAAAAAAAAAAAAAAAAATCTGACTCTATGACACAAGCAGCAGAACACCACAACTATCAGTATCAGAATATTGGAGGTAACATTAATATTAGACCATGAAAATTCCCCTCTGTATAAACGTATAAATCCAAGTTTTCTTCTTAAATTTGGAGTTTAGAAACTTTTATCTATGTGTTAAAAGCATCATTTTAAACTAATGTTACAACAGATCAGAGGTTATTTTTATTTTTTATTCACATTATCTTGGTGGTCTTCTGGGGCATCCTTGGGGCTCATATAAGGAGCAGTTTAGTTTCCCCATGTCTGGGATGAGCTCTGCATTAAAAACAGAAACCACAATTCAACTAAATAGAAAGACAGAAGCAGGCTTCAATACCATGAAACAAAATTAGATCTGCTGTGAAACAACTAACAGAAACCCACAGTTTAAAATACCAAATGGATAACAGACCAGCGGAAATCTGTTTCTATCAAGCAACATCCTGTCAAATCATAACACATTTGTTTCTTTAAAAAAAAAAGAAAAAAAAAAAAGCCGTGAAATTACAGTATTTCATCAACCATAGATCTCTCTTTGAAAAAGCGAGATCTGCGGTGCACAGATGGGATGCGCTCAGAGGGGGGACCCGGCTGGTTCTCCATCAGCATCAGTCCCATCCAGAATGCAGCCAATGATGTTAGGGAGAAGAGGGGAGGGGGGAGGAGGGGGAGGCTGCAGACCCCCTGAGTCTGGCGGCTTAAAGAGGAGAGGAGAAGAAGGAGATGGACTCACACCTCTGATCACTGCTCATCTCTCAGTCAGCTTTTCCTCACAGATCTGGAGCAACTATATTTTTTCATAAGCTTTTTTTTTTCTCTCTCACTCTTTTTTTCTTTTTGCTTTCACCGATAGAAACACTACAGCCATCAAGATCCTCAGTTGCATTCCGACGCTCAGTTCTCCTGTTGTCTCAGGTGGAGGAGGCTCGCTGCGATCATCATGCATCCGGATAAGTGCTTACCTGAACTGATGGCCGAGAAAAACACCTTGGATCCTTCTTTTGTTCATGCTGTCCGGCTTGTAGCAGAGGGTAAGTGAGAAAGGTAGCCCGTTTCTTTTTGATTTTGTTTATTTGTTCTTTTCCTCTTAAAACGTTTGAATGTGAACGTCAAGTATGGAGACTTAATTTAGTATGAGTGCAGCTGAGATGTGAACTTTGCAGACCGTCTGGAAACACGGGAAGCAAAGTGTGCAAAGTCTTTAAGTGGTTGTGTTCTCTTGCCAGTGCTCCGAAAAAGTCTATTCACCAATGAACAAAGCACGGCAGTTGTGATGAATTGTAGTAAAAAAAACAAAAGTTGTTAGGTGCATCTTAAAAGCCTCTTTCTAATTAGGCAAAAAATTCAACAGAAAAGCCCCCAGATTCAATATGTAAAAGCTGCAAGACTTTCACCATTTTATGTGACCAAATTATTTCAGAAAGCTGAACAAAACACAGGCAGCAAAAATAAATGAATAAGAAAATAAAATAACAAGACTTGAGAAACAAAAATCTCTGAAAAGACAAAAAGATTTGGATCGGTTCCTTTTATCTTGCAGTTTCTAAAATTCAAAGTTGTGTAGGTTTTCTGAAACTGTCATTATATATTGCTTTCTTTCATGTTCATTTTTGAATTGGCTGCTAATCAGCATTTATAATCAAGGTACACAAATGTTTTCAAATGTTACAGTTCGAAGATGATTAAAGTCTCCTGCTTAGGCTACTTACTCCTGTGGTTTCAACTGTTGCGTGTACAGATTCATCCCCAGGCATAGAATCACAGAGCAGCACAACTGTCTTCTACCTGTTGCCATGCACTGCCGGTCAGCTAGCTGAAAGAAAAGAAACACACTTGCTACTTTGTTACCAGGGATATGAATTTATCCATTTGCAAATATTTACCTGTTGCAAAAAACAGCAACACAAAATTGGTCTGGAAATGTATGTTTGGTAGTAGACAATATCATGAATTTGCAACATAATGCTGTGGAAACTTTAATCCTGTCAATGCCTTCTCCTATTGTTATCACAAGTGACTTCAAAATCCAGTTCTTCATGCCTCTCCTACAGTATATGGACTTTTTCAACAAAATATCCCAAAACATGCTTTCACTTAATTTGTGACTCTACAGCAACTACAGTGAGGACAAATGTAAATGCATGGTCATTATTTCATGTTTCTCACATTTTGAATGTGGTATTCATTCTACAGTGTAGTCGCTTTACTGACAGATCTTAAAAAAGGCTACTTTAAAGTTAAAAAGTTTGCATTTTGCAAAAAAATACATAGGTCTGTAAATTGCCATAGAAGATGGGGGTAAAAAAAGCAGAGTAAATGAGTGAATACGTGTGTTTTATCAAATAATGTATATATAAGCCAACCAAATATAAAAAAAAAAAGTGAAAACACATACTTAATGTCCTTAAGGTTACAACATGTCACAATTTACAATTAAGCATAATTTCCCCTTCTTATTGTTGTACCATAAACTTTATTTCCATCATCTGAGTTCTAATTCAAAGCATAATTTTTACTAATTTGCATATCATAGCATTGGTGTCAAAGTTATGCGCTTTAACTGGACAGGGTGTTTGTACTGGGCTGTTCTCCCTCCCCTATTTTGTGTTCCGCCAGAAATGTGTCGATGAGACACCTGACAGTGGCACTTTTGGCGCTTACTGGGTTGCAGACGGGATCATCTGTCACACGCTACATTTTGCCAGATTTTCTCAAGGCTAATTCACATGCACAAAAAGTGAAAACAAGAAAACATGTTACAGAGGCTTCTAAGATGTGTAGGGAAGAAATTGAATGTTCTAACACTTTTTGTGCATACACTTACTCCTTAGTTGATCATAGTTAACAGTGCAGGATTGAGTTGCTTTACAGATAGATGCATACATAATATACTGACGCAGGCAGAATAAGACTTGTGTATTTTCCCCCTAAATCATGGTAATAAAAAATAAAAATTACTGGACAACCACCACTGGAAATTCTCTGCTGGCTTAATCTGAGGTAACGGCTGGAATTTGTTCTTCTTTCACGAAACCCTTTCTTCAGCCTTTACTCATTGATAATGCAGAATCCTGCACACCTGCGGGCAGCAAGATAAACTGCTTTCAGCAATTTATTGATTCAGTTATTTATCATTGAACAGAAAGGCACGTATTCCTGCATTATTCATATCGCAGACAATGAAACACAAAACATGGATTTACCAGAGCCTTTGATAACATCTCCATATTTGAGAAATATACCATTCACGCTTTGTGAACAAATGTTGCACTGTCCACGATCATTCGTCTATATTCAAGCAGATATAGATTATTAGTGTGTAAATGGATTTTAGAGCTGCATAAACTTCAGTGTATGCTTTTTGTAGTCAAAGTACCAATACATTTAATAATATTACAAAATGTCTCTGATAGCCTGTGGACATAACGACAGTCTCGGCATTTGGTGAAACTGTCGAAGGCATTTGTCAGTGTAGTGGAAAGAGGAGGCTAATGACTACTCAGACCGACAGATGAAAGTCAGCTCTTGCTTGCACTTTACTTTCTTCTCACTAAGAAACAGTGCAGTTGTTTTTTTTTCTATTGTGGGTCGGAGTCAGAGACAAAAAAGCCGAACCATTAATAGGTCCCACAGGTTTTTCTTGTAAGACTCGCCTACATGCTCTGTACGGAAACCAGAGAAATCCCTAATAAGCAGAGAAAAGGCAAAACGTAAGTGATGGACAACTAAAGGGGAACTGGAGGTTAGGGACTTTTTCTTTCTAAACTTCGTCTATATGTTCTTCTCTACAGCCTTGGTAGAGATTTTCACTGGAAATACAATGATAAAAAATACATTTGGTCAGATAGCAACCTTAACTTTGAAAAGTTGACTAGCTCAAACTGGTGCAGAACTATTTGTCAGATCTTAAAAGTCAGTTTTTTTCACCTTCTCTGTTTGCCAGTAGAGGTCGGCCATGTGTAATTTAATTTCAGGTACATCACTCATATATATATATATA
>JAVLVB010001089.1:1503207-1530441 GCA_032876305.1 Orestias chungarensis
AATGCAGAGGTTGTTATCTCTGCACCAGCCCTCCAGGTGTTCCACCTCCTGCCTGTAGCTGGACTCATCACGGTTTGTGATGCATCCAACCACTGCTGTGTCGTCCGCAAACTTCACAATATGACAGCCTGGATGGATAGGCGAGCAGTCATATGTGAGCAGTGTGAACAGGAGGGGGCTCAGCACACAGCCCTGAGGGTATCCAGTGCTGAGGGTGATGGTGGGGGAGGAGAT
This sequence comes from Orestias chungarensis, assembly GCA_032876305.1. Classification (NCBI taxonomy): domain Eukaryota; kingdom Metazoa; phylum Chordata; class Actinopteri; order Cyprinodontiformes; family Cyprinodontidae; genus Orestias; species Orestias chungarensis. The sequence continues at coordinate 1,503,442 of JAVLVB010001089.1, forward strand.
GTTGTGAATCCTCACAGACTGCGGCCTGTTGGTCAGGAAGTCCAGGACCCAGTTGCAGATGGAAGAGCTCAGTCCAAGTGAGGAGAGTTTATTTATCAGAGTCTGAGGAATCATGGTGTTGAAAGCGGAGGTGAAGTCCACAAACAACATACGAACATATGACTCCTTCTGCTCCAGGTGGGTGAGGGCAGTGTGGAGGAAATGGCGTCCTCTGTGGATCGATTTTTCCTGTATGCGTACTGGTGTGGATCCACGGTGACGCTGATGTTGGCTTTGATGTGGGTCTGAACCAGTCTTTCAAGGCATTTTGTGACTATCGGTGTGAGGACTACTGGCCGATAGTCATTCAGACCTGTCACTGCGGAGTTCTTGGGGACCGGGATGATGGTGGCAGTCTTCATGCAGCTGGAGACAACTGCCTGGATGAGGGAGGCGTTGAAGATGTCCGCCAGCACGTCTGAGAGCTGGCTGCACACTCTCTCAGCACCCGTCCAGGGATGTTGTCTGGGGCAGCAGCTTTTCGGGGGTTGATCCTCCTCAGCGTCCTCCTTACATCTGCTGGAGTCACACTGAGGGGCTTTTCTCCTGGTGAAGTCGTGATTCTGGTGCTGGGGAGGGTGTCAGGGTTCTCAAACCGAGCGTAGAATTGGTTGAGAGCCTCCGATAGCGAGGGGTCTTTGTGGCATTGTGCAGCTTTAGATTTATACACTTTTCTTCATGTTTCTGAGATAAATGTACTTCAAACCGTTATTTGGTCACCTTTGGTCATCTGTGTCACCGCATACAGGCCAAAGCCGATGTGTTTAACCTTAAGCCATGGTAGGCTGACTGAGCAGATTGTCTTTTTCAGTTGAAACCTTGTCTCCTAACTTGTTAAGTTGCACACATAAACCTGGCTGCTGTGCAAATGAAAGTGTTATACTTTTTTTTCCAACTCCTGCTTGCACAGGAACTGCGCTGATGCAGTTTAGACAGCGAAAACAAATGGGATCAGGGGCACCAGAAAAACCATTAAGAAGGTTTTACTCATTCAATCCCCGCCAAATGAGGGGACTGAAAAAACTGACCTTCAAAGTGCAGTCGCACTACTTTGATCTTTAGACTCCCTCTGCTCTTTTCCACTATACAGAGATGATATCAGTACTCACATGTTTCTGGATTAAATAGGCTAAGCTAATTTACTTCCTTTTCTCTTTTTCACAATTGGTTACAAAATTTATTGAAAGGCCTGCTCGCTAGAATAATGGTTTCTCATTATAAATGCCTTTCCAAAGCCCAAACGTCTTCTAACGAATTATACATTGTTATTATAGTCAGCTAAAAAAAAAATATTAAGTGTATTTGTGGGATATACTTTTCTCAGTTGAAAGAAGTAATTCATTTTTAATTTTAATCAGACCCAAATCTGTTATGTAGCCTGGCCATGGCAGCACCAGGAACAAGTCTCCCTGGGGCCTTTTTTTGGGTTTTACACATTTTAAAGTGTGGATTTCAAAATGGCCAATTACGTGAAAAACATATATCAATAAACTACATTTACTTTTTAGAAGTTTTTAGCAATTCAAAATTGTGGAGAGAAAATCACCTAGACAAATCTGTGGGCAAGGGAAATTAATGTTGAGTAGCAGACCCTGTATCTACAACCTGATTAGGTATCCAAAACGTGAAAGACAAGGCAGGGAAGTTGAGGAATCAAGATGAGGTATACTCATCCAAGTTTGTTATTTCTATTTTTAAAATGGTGACATCTACCTAGAGTTGTTTTTAAAGAAAGCTGAACTTGTGCAATGCATGAGCTTGACTGCGCTGCAGAGCAGCAGTGTGCAGGTGCATCAAATGAGAATGATTGCAAACCAGGAGGTTAATAGAGGAGAACTGAGCTGGCCAAATCATGATAATATGATATATTACTACTCAAAATCAACAGGAAATACTAACAAGAACTGTTACTATGAAATCATAAAAGAAATATCATGGAAAAGAGTGCTCACTTGTCTTTATTTTAATCCTCTTCAAAGAAGGTATTTAACAAATTCCTACTGTTAAAATAGTCAGCTGTTCAGAGGAAAGTTGAATGGAAGAAAAAACTGTGAGAGAATGCTTTTGAACAAGGAAAAACGATCACTACAGCCTTCAGAAGATTGTGTTAGGAAGCCCATTGAAAAAATTGTAATTGTTTCTACAGTCAGTGCCACTACATGGGGTAAAACTGTTTTGCATTGCATCACAAACATTGCTTGTGTAATGCCACTCCTAAACTAGAGACAAGATCAGAAGTGTCTTATACCGGCATTATTAGAAAAAATATATACTGAGCACCATTTTCTAAAGTAAACACCTGGCCTAACGTCTCCCAGAATATTTTAGAGCCCTTCACGGTTCACGCAGGCTAACAAGCATTATTGATTGCACAGCAGTGGGGACCTAAACCCATAGAGAATCAATGAAGTATTGTCAAAAGGGAGATGAAAGACACCATATCCAGCAATACAGAGAAGTTATAGACAGCTAATAAAACAACCTAAGCTTTCCTAAACCTCAGCAGTAACACATGCTAATTACCTCCACGCCGCCAACCACTGATGCAGAGGGAGCCCTAGACAGAGTGTAACTAGATGTTTTTTGTCACGCTCTGTTCCCAGTTGCATGTAACCACATTCTAGATATTTAGTTTTTCACAGACTTTAGATATTAAAATTATCCCGGAACCTCTCCAGGAGACACATGAAAGCACTTTTACCTGCAGTATCAGCTAAAAGCTTTGGCACATCTCACCTATTTTTTGTATCAGGTTTTGATGTGTCTGGTCTTATATGAAAAACAAATAACTATTGATCTGTTTTCCTGAAGAGAGGCAGTTTTAGGATTTGATGTTGTTGTTGTAAGATTAAATCTTAAACATACTTTATCATTTTTACTTTTTAGTAGAGTTATTTAACATTTTAATAGAGTTAAAATTGAAATGGCAAGAAGCATAATTTGAGGTGATACACAAAAGCCTGTCAATCAATAATCACATGTTGTAAACCCTTTGTTGTGGGAATAATATTTTCACTGCTGTCCCCAAAATACAATTTATAGTTCTTCAGGTCTTTGCAGGGGTTTCTGAAGCATGGCCCCTAAAGTTTCAACAATCCATGTTTATCTTTCAAGTTTGAACACTGAAGTGAAGCTGCAGCAAAAAGTGTTTTCTTTGGGTTACCAAGTGTTCAAAACAATCAACAGGTTGTATCTGCATTCTAGATGTCATCGTTATCCTGAAATCTAAGGATATTTTCATAAACATCTGACACCCTCAGTATACGGTGGTTTGTGTTTTTTAGCAGGGTACTGATAAAAAAAAGGGCATAAAAAATTGAACAAAAAAGCATAATATATCACAAACAAAATCAACATGTTTACATGACGCATATATCATATAGAAAACCTTGGAGCTTATAAAAAAACTTTTTGGGACTATGACAATAATTTCTTTTAATTTAAAAAGACAACTCGTTACCATGTCCTAAGCAGACACCTAAAAAAAACTGAGTAGAGGAAACATTCCTATTTCATGTTTTCAAACATGAAAAACAGCAAAACCTCCATGGAAGTCTGAGTCTTTTGTGACATCCTTGATCTGTTTGTTAATAATCATTTTACCATGTGGGTTTTTTCCTCACCTCTCCTGCAGACGAAAACGATACCAATTTTCACCAGACGGTATTTTTGGTCTCTGCATAGGAAATAATGTCATGCTAAAGCTAAATATGTAATATATGTAAATATACTTAATTATGACTAATAATATTTACTGTCACAATGCATAATAATAAGAACAATAATAATAATAATAATAATAATAATAATAAACCTTGATAGTGCAAACAGGTGCTATTTGTTTAGCAATCCATTTCTTTGAACACACCTAACTTGGGATCTAGTTTTAAAACTTGAATAAATGTGAACTTTTGCACACCTTTAGCAACTGTAGGTAAATTAAAAAAAGGAGATGTAAAAGTGATTGACGCCAAAAAAAGAAAAAAACTAAATCTACATAAGCTCTTTGATTTTAGAGCACCATGATTTGAAACCAAGTTGGACTGCATTTTGCCCAACTAACTTTACAAATATGCATTACACTGTTAATTATAATTAGCTTCAGAAAAAATATCCTAATAGTACATTTATCAGATCACTTCCTACCCTACCCTACCTAAATAGCTTTAACCTGACAATGTTGTATCATTAGATTATTTGTGCATTGGTGTAGCTTTTGTTGAGTATAAAGATCAGAGTTTTGAAATGACTATGCATAGTAAGATAAAGATATATGCATCAGTTATGTTGACGGGCATTTTTAGATAATGGGATCACATTTTAAGAGCCAGCAGTGTCATGGGAAGTCATTAGGTAAGCAAAATGAATATATTTCAGAACAATTTCATAAAAAATGTTGTTTAAAGCACTACAGAAGACGTGTATATTAGATTCAAATTCTGAAACATATAGTCAGTCAAAAGCAACCATGTAAAAGTTCAAATATAACCTATACTATTTTAAACTGCATTTTGCAGTTTAGAAGAAGATGTTTGCATTCTTAATTCAACTGATGTATCCAATTACTGCTTTAAAATCCTTTTCACATTTCTTCATTGTTTTTTGTTTTTTTTGCAGAGATTGAGAAGTATGAGGGTGTTGAGCTGAAAAAAGATGATGACACGAAGAAATACCTTGATATCATCAGCAATAAAAACATCAAGCTCTCTGAAAGAGTTCTCATCCCTGTCCAACAGTATCCAAAGGTAAGTAACTGCTGCTTCCGATAATTTGAACCCCGAAGCTGTAATGCCAGAACCTGTGCTTATTTGGGACTTTTTATTTTTCTGTGATATCTGTGGGTAATTGCTGAATGGAGACTTTCGGTCAGGACTTGCTTGATTAGCTCTACACATCCACAAACACTAAAATTTAAAAATCCCTCTTAGTTTAAAGCTGCCGTATGGAAAGCCCTCGGCTGGTGTCTGTTTATTTTGATGTCATCATCAAAACCTAAAGTTTTCAGAAGGCTAAAGCACCCAAGGGTACAGTGAAGAACAGTGGTCATAAATCACTTTGACACCACGCTCAGGATTCTAAGTTATGCAATGTAGGTGCTGGCAAAGTCTGAAATGTAGCCTGGTGAGAATTCTCAGGCAGGCAATTTAGCAACATAGAGCTGTTTCAGCTGAAGCAAAAAGCTTTACTTCCACTGTAATCATATAAAGCACCATTTCAAATCACAGGTTCATGCACAAAATGGGAATGTATTTCACACTATATTATCCATTTTATTTATGTATTCCTTTTAAACTTACTTTGATTCTGCGTCGTTACTTACATTTTTGTTTTATACTAATGTTAATAATTATTTAAAAAATTGGTATATATGTATTTTTCCATTAATTATTTATATTAATTTTTCTGTGTTAGTTATTGAAAATGTATAATTAGAAAATTAAGAAGTATTGATGTTACTGTGCTGAATTTCCATTTAAGTATTCAAAATGAAATTATCTGGGATTTTGTTTCTAATTTCTGGTAACCATAATAATAATTTTATATGTGCCATATCATTAACACTGTTTCTGCAAAATCCATTACAAAGTAATAACTGTTGTGTTCAACATATTTAAAAATGCATAAAGGAGAAAATGCTTAAATACAAGGATTCCCTTCTTTTGTACTGTTGTGTGTAGGATTATCAACTCATCCTTTTTTTAATACACTTAGATCTGTATAAAATATTTAATAACACTCATAATTTGAATATAAACATCTGCAGTATCATATTTAAAAAGGATTACTTCAAAGTAAAATTTGGTACAATATTATAGTTCAAGTGCAATGCACGCACATCCTGCAGTTTTAGAGGTTGAGATGCTAAAGTTCAAAACGCGTGGTGGATACTTTTTAATAAAGAAAACAAAGAGAAGAATGGGGAAAATGTGAGTTAATCATATTTAAACGTATTGTAATGTTACAATATTTAGCAATGGTATTTCTAAATAGTAACTTCAAGTAGCCTTTTTGTGATTAATCAATAATTATTTACAATCAAACCAAGGTGATATCACTTTGTGTGAGGAGATATCTGTAGCTTCAGCATGATCCTGCACATTAGTATTGTTAGCTTTATTAACAGCCACAACAGTAGATTTATATTTACCAAAAAAATATCTAAAACATTCAAGACCTCCAAATGCATCATATAACATCTCAGCTTGGACTCTAAAAAAACTTCCAAAAAAAATCAGCTTTACCTTCAGCTTGCTGTTGTTTGCCAAAGTCTCATCTCCTGTTTAAAATTAGCAGCCTGAATGAAAAGCTTTTAAAAAGCGTCAAATTGATTTTTATGTTTCCTCTGACTTCATCTAAATGCCTCAATGATGCTGAAATGTGCTTAGATATGGTGTGTTCAGTGACTAGAAGAGCGACCGCATTTGTAGTTTCTAGCCTTTATGGTCTTCAGACAAGTTTCTCTTTGCATACTCATTCTTCTGAATACTCAGGACGTGTTTCTGGCTCACTATAGAGTTCCATGTATGGTAAAACAATAAAAAAGCTGAAAATATTATATTTAAATATTTTTAATATGGACAGTGCCAAAAGTAGAAAAATGACGATTGTAGAAACTAAGAGGTTTATTTAACAATAAAGAACTGTAAAAAATACCCTTTGAATTCTAGTGGGTGTAAGCTATCAGCTATCCGTTTCGTGTATGTAACATTAAAAGCAACCAATTTGCTTGATGGTGGCAGGTTATTTCTCACCTAAATAATTTGAGATAAATGTTTGACCAATCCCATAATAGGAAGCACAATTTGTACAAATACAAATTAAAGAGAGATAACAAAAAAAGGAGAATCATTTCAACCGTGACATGCTTGACCAATTTTTTATGATTATTCTATGCGATCGGGGCAAATACCACCAAACTGGGTTTCCTAAAAACTGTAATTTGGGAGCAAAAACATTATTAGTTCTACAAACATGACTTTGTTGTCTTGATTAAGTTCTCCTTGTGTGAACGTGTGTGTTTATTTAGTTCATTTGGAGTTGATAACTAATTAGGCCGCTTGTTTGTTTATTTAAACTTGTAAATCTTTCTCAGCTTCATTAAAATTGAAAGCCGTGTGGACCTTTTCTTTCAGTTAGGCTGATGTAGATAAGTTTACTGATTGAATAGCGAAGGGTAATTATTTGAATTTACTAATTTATTTAGGTTAATTACAAGTGGCTTGTAATTGAATGAAATTCATTGATTTGCCACACTAAAACTAACCCATTATGTTACTTTTTAAAAAGCCTTAGTTGGTACTTATTTCAGTTAACAGAGCTAGACCTAGGAAACCACAACCCTTTCTAAAATGTGATTCATATTCTTCTGTGATGGAATTGACATGGTTTATAAATAAATGCACTAACCTTTAACAAACAATTCCGTATAAAGTGAGACACTTAACACAGAGTAAAATTAAATATGATGCATTAATTACATTATGAAAACAAAAGAACATTATTTAAGCAATATTTACTGAAATAAAACAAATCCCAGGACAAGGATTTATTACATTTTAGAGAAGTGGCCCAGCATATTTGACCATATTTGTGCCACCTAAAAATTAGTACACCTGTTCTCTACTTGATTTTTGTTTTCATTGGATTCACAGAAAAATAAGTCATTCAATCATATTTAGTATTATTATTATTATTATTGTCCTTTATGGTAAAATTTCAGATATTTAAACCCAAAAAGGATGTAACTACGTATGTTTTGTAACTGATCATTTTTGCTCTCCTAGCTTGAAACTAGTTATGAGCCTAATTGTGCACTTTGAGTAACTGACAAAATAATACTTTGCTAGAAAGAAAAAAATATATATTTGTGAAGGAGACTGCTTTCTTGTAAATTTGCAGTCTAGAGGGACAGTGCAGTTGTCCAACGGCTACTGTTGCTATAATTGCGCAGCCAGCACTTCTATTGACTGCAGTGTCACTTTCTTGAACATCTTGGTAACACTGCACTTTCAGTTATTGACAATTAACTACATAAAGCTACACCTTGAAAAGCCTCTTCCACAAAGAATGGAATAAAGCAGAAAATAAATAAATGTTGAGGTTGAAGAGCCAAAATATTAAAAATATTTTTTATGGATAGAAATGACCAATTACAAATGTCTGAATCACATTTCTGAATTTAACCAAAGAGTTTCGGGAGTTTCTGGGCGATCAGTTCTCCATTTTCTGCATGATACTGTCGCTAAGCGATGTAAGTTATCCAAAATCGTTTAAGTCGTTTCCATGGTGACCACTGACTCACAAACGTAAAATGCAATGTTTCCCTCACAAGGTTAACAAAGTTGCACCTTCTATATGATGTAGTGACAAACTTTCCAACGGGACAGAAGATTCTGAAATGATAATCGTGGATAGATTTCTTGCTCCCGGAGTAGGTGGACAAAATCAACGAACACCGAACGCTGCAGAAATTTTCTGTTAGTTACACATATGGCGATTAAGGCAACCGACAACAACGTGCCCATGCTTTTTTATATAATCCGAGCCCCTCTCTCAGTTTTCGTTTTGTACAAAAAGACCGTTGAAGAGACAGGAAGTCCGACCGGAACGGAAGTGGGGACGGTTGACGCGCGTCAGGCACGTTTTAAGCGTCAGACACTAAAAAAATACACGGTCCAACTTCAAGCGTTAGATGCGTTTTTGGGCACTCCATACACGTTTGGTGTAAACGCAGCATAAGAGTCAAATACTGCTAAAATAATATAGGAAAACTTGCTGACTTAGAAAAAAACACACTGTTCAATTAAAACTGTCCCATTATTTCAAAGTGGATGTTAATGGAGGGGGGGGGGGGAGACTTTGATACCCATATATAATTGGGAGAAGTTTTAAGTAGCAGCTAAGAAAACAACTAATAATACTGTCCACTTGGGATGAATGAAAACATTTCACATTACTGACAACATGGGGGTTGGGGCTTGATCTGCAAACCAAAGATTGTGTAGTTTTACAAAATAGTCAACATTGCTTTTGATGGTCAAGTATTGTGATGACTGCATAATGCTTAAGGGAGATAAATGTATGCATCACACTGATATTCCATAACATATACTGTATATTCATGTGACATGCACAGGAAGCCTGTATATTTGACTTTCAACCAAGGAACAAATTTTGGCCGCTTCAGCAGAACCAGTCCCAGATGTAAGTCAACGTTTGGACAACTACATTCCTTTGACATTTGCTTGCTGAAAACTATTTATTTGAAGTGAGCCAAAAGTGGCCAACATATGAGAAAACGCACATGGCCCACCTTTGCCCATGGGTAGCACTGTTGCCATGCAGCAAGAAGGCTCTGGGTTCAATTCCACCTTGGGTCTTGGGTCTTTCTGCAAGGAGTTTGCATGTTCTCCCTGTGCATGCTTGGGTTTTTCTCCGGGTACTCCAGCTTCCTCCCACAGTCCAAAAAACATGACTATTAGGCCTATCGGGCACTCTAAATTGTCCTAAGGTGGAAGTGTGTGTGTGATTGGTTGTTTGTCCAGTATGTCTTTGTCTTGCCCTGTGATCGACTGACGACCTGTCCAGGGTGTAACACTGCCTCTCGCCCATTGTAAGCCGGAGAGAGGCGCCAGCAGACCCACCCGACCCCAATAGGGACAAGGGTGTACAGAAAATGGATGGATAGTTAAAATAAAAACAACTAATGCAAATCGATTGTGATCAAGAGTGCTGATTTTGTCATCAATAGGCCTAAGTCTATAGGAACGTCACTAAATAAATGTTCAACATAATCTAACCCTTCAGAATGAAGCATGAGAAAGATAGAGCTAAGTAGAATTTTACCTCCTCCTACTCTGCTCATTCAATTAATGGGCAGTAATAGGTAAAAACTCTTTTTAACTATAACTTAAAAACTCAGTGTTTAACTATAAGCTTTAGCAAAAGAAACATTTCAAAACTGTCTTATGAACTAAAACTGGTTGTAACTAAATCTGGTTCCATATGAGAGGTAACTGATCCAATTTTATTTTTAGAAATTCTAGGAACCACCAGTAAACCTACAGTCTGAGAGCAGTGCTCTGTTAGGAACATATGGAAAACAGACATCTTATTTATAATGGAGTTTATTTTTAAGGGTTTTTTATGTGACTAGATTGTGATTATGTGATTAGATTGGAAACTTTTTCAAATTGACTTGTTATGATGTATCTTTGATTTAATTGATTTTCTGTGAAGTGCCTTGAGACGACACCTGTTGTAAATTGGCGCTATATAAATAAACTGATTATTGATTCTTGATACTTGACTAGTAAAATCCTCAAGTATATTGTGGATTTGAACGATAGTCAAATAAGGGAGGTAAATAATGGAGATATTCTTTGCTTTTAATTGTCATCAGAACTCTATCTGCAGTATTTTCGATCTGCTGAAGTTTATTAACTGTATTTTGTGAAAAAAGTTGCAAAGAGTTGCAGTATTCCAGTCTTAAAGTAAAAAAATCATGGACTATTATTTCTGCATCACTCCTGGATAGGATATTTCCAAGATTCTGGAAGTAATAGAAGAAAATAGGGATCTGATTGATATTTAAATGACATATCCTGCTCAAAAACAACATAGAAGTTCCATACTTTCTTATGGCAGGCCAATTTAATGCAATCCAGATCAAGTGATTGATTAGCACATGATCTTGTTTGTGTTGTCTTCTGTCTTAAGGAAAAATATAGTAAAACATCAGCATAACAGTCAAAACTTTTACCATGCTGTCTGATTATTTTACATATATGTATATATGTTGTTCAGAGGATTGGGCAAAGTACTGAATCCTTTGCTATTCCACAAGTAACTCCGAAGTGTGAGATGATTTATTCTAATACACACAGAATGTTATTAAGAAAACAAGAAAACTTGTGTTAAGTTATCACAGGTTCCACAGTGTGAGTTTATGAAAACTGGTGCTATAGCATTAGTTCAGCATTAGAACAGGTTTGGTTGAAAAAGTCCTGGTTGATGTATTTTGAAAACCTTTAAACTTGAGGCATTTCTATAATTCATAGCTTATTCATCGTATATATCTCTCATTTTTGTAGGTGGGTTGTATATGTGTATAAATGGCCATTCATTATTAAGACCATGGATAAGTGCCTATGGCTAAATTAATCAATTGAATAAGAACAAATAAATTACTATAAACATTTTTAACCTCAAACGTAAGAATATTTGCAGTATTCTTACATTATAGGCTCAAACTTTCTGGCGCCAGTTACTTTTTTAGCTAAACCAGAACTTTTAAGGTGTTCATTTTTTTTTGATGTTCGTACATCTAACACCTTTGTAGCGAAAAATAATGTCATGATGTGGCAAAACATTTTGGTCTCTCGCAAAAAAATGTCCCACACGGCATGCATCCAGAAAGGTTCTGATGTCAGAAGCATGGGGTTCATGAGACCTCAGTCGCTTTATGTGTTATCAGCACGCAGGCAGCAGGGGATGAGGATTATCCCAGCACATCCTGAAACCACAACATTTTCTCTTGGTTTTGCCATTTTCTAACCCCTATTTGGATTTTTCAAACTCACCATTGCTCACCAGTCGCAACCCCCCAAATCCTGCTGTTTCAGGGATGCACTGACCCACGTCTTTTTGTCCCTTGTTGCTGCTAAACCGTTTGTGAAACATGGAAATCTCTGCCAACCTCAAATGCTCACACACCATCTAAGCGATCAGAGCAATTTGCATGTGTTATAGCTGTAGAATTATAAACAAAGCTTCTGTCAACTGTGAGTGCTTATAATTTTTTAGCTCATTGTTTCACAGCTATTAAAATAATATCCTTCAGTGGAATGTGGATGATGTGTACTGGTACAGACTCATCCGAATGCTTTACATCATTCAGACTGGACAATTTGAGTGCTTTGTTCACTATCTGCAGTAAAAATCTAAAATGAAGTCTTCTGTTGTTTTGCAGCAAGTTAAATTGTTGAGATCTGGCCTTGAGGCATCCATCCAGGAGAGTAATCAACACTTTTTATTGCTTTATCTTGTTAGTTAAGTGATAAAATATAAAAATCTCTGGAAAATACATTTTACGTCATAAGTTGCACCTGACGAATTTTGACATGGAAACAGTCATTATTAGAGCCAAAATTATACATTTAATTCATCATAAAAGAAAAGAGTAGTATAATAAACATACGTTTTATTTAATTTGGAATTCATTCTTTGCTGATTTATTAGACAGCTTGATATGCATTTCTTAACCTTGGAGCACTGGGTTGAATTTAAATGGCTGGTAATGTCAGGTGGTGTATCTTTTATTTTATTTTTTAAGCAAAATCCTTCTTAATAGATCTATTCAAGTTACTGTATGTGATTTTCTGTAATTACTCTTCAGTTCAAAAGACGACAAATTGTTGGGACACATCTTGCTAGCGCATCTGTGACCAAGACAGCAAGTCTTTGTGATGTATAAAAAGCCACGGTATCCAGGGTAATGTCAGCATACCACCAAGAAGGATAAACCACATCCAAAAGGCTTAACTGTGGACGCAAGACGAAGCTGTCTGAAAGGGAGGTTGGGGTGCTAACCCGGATTGTATCCAACAAACCTTAAACCACGGCTGCTCAAATCATGGCTGAATTAAATGGGCACCTCAACTCTCCTGTTTCCAGCACTGTATGTCGGGAGCTCCACAGGGTCTATGTACACGGCCAAGATGCTATAGCCAAACCTTTGGTCAGTCGTGCCAATGCCAAACATCGGTTTCAATGGTGCAAGGAGCACAAATCTTGGGCTGTAGACAATTTGAAAACAATTTGAATCATATGGGAGAGTTACAGTGTGGAGAAGCCCCAAAGAAGCGTACCACCCAGACTGTTGCATGCCCAGAGTAAAGCTTTGGGGTAGATCAGCGATGGTTTGGGCTGCCATATCATGGCATACCTGTGGCCCAATAATTCTGCTACATGTTGCGTCACTGCCAAGGAGTACCGAAACCTTTGTAGAGGACCACGTGCATCCAATGGTTCAAGCATTGTATCCTGAAGGCAGTGCCGTGTATCAGGATGACAAAGCACCGATACAATCAGCAAAAATGGTGAAAGATTGGTTTGGTGACATGAAAGTGATGTTGAACATCTCCCATGGCCTGCACAGTCACCAGATCTAAAAATTATTGATCCACTTTAGGGTGTTTTAAAGAAGCAAGTCTGGAAATGTTTTCCTCCACCAGTATCACGTCGTGACCTGCCCACTATCCTGCAACAAGATTGGCTTAAAATCCCTCTTACCACTGTGCAGGACTTTCATATGTCATTCCCAAGACAGATTGAAGCTGTATTGGCTGCGAAAGAGGCTCCACACCATACTTGTTTTGTGTGTTTGCAGTCTGGAAATGCATGTAAGCAATGTAATTTTATTTGTTTGTTTGTAATTAATTCTAAGACCTACTGGGGTTGGGTTATTGTGACCATTAAATCATTCTTCTGCATCAGTGTCTATGTCAAACAGCATCCAGTTTTTGAACATATTGAGATGTCCCATGCAAAGGGCCATCATGTGCAAAGGTGTTATGCTTAGATAGGTAGTAAATACAGCAAGAGGGGCACAAAGTGTAAATTAAAATAAAATATTTGTCTGACAGCATCTTTGTTCCATTGTATGGCACCACAGAACTGAAACATATTGTTGTTCATGAGATGTAACAACGATAAGAAGTCTCTCTATAAGCCCCCCTCTTGCATTATATAGTATCTTAGCTCATACAAAACACACTTTCTGAAAGATGGTTTTCAACTATTGGGTAAAACAGGTTACTTTTGGACATGAAAATATTTGGAAAATTTTATTAATATCCAGACTACTAATCAATAATCCAATTCTCATTATACATCTACACATATTAGAGAATACACTATTTTGCCAATGATAGTGAGAGCGATTATCTTGATACATTTCTTTTTCATGTTAAGATTTGTGTTTTACTATTGCAATGATAAATTAAGATTAATATTACTTGAAAACTCACAAACCTGGTATATTTTTTTACTTTTTATTTTTAACCTTTTATTTTATTTATGGCAGTTTTTTGAAAAGTTAGGTAATAGTAATGGTGCTTCTTCTTGAAACTGATGTCCTAAAGAAGCCTTTTTTACATTAGTATGTTTTTCAAGAGCAGTATTTGTCTTTATCCTTACTTTTATCAATATGACAATGAAACCATAAGATACTGTGATGAAGTTTTAAAACCAGCAAACCTTAACCAAAATGATTGAATTGGTGGGTTTTAGTCCTTTTAAGAGCCTGATTTGTATAAAATTTCACAATTTGAAATTTGAGGTTTGAGTTTCTTGGGTCTAGCAGTCCTCAGGAGCATGGTTCTTGCCCGAGTCTATTGTGTAAAATGTATGTTTTGGTGGTAGGTGAATTATGGTGTAGGCTGATTTTGTAGGAGCTGGGGATGTACGTCACAACTAAAAAACCTCACACATTTCAATTGCAAAAGAAATATCAGGTTCCATGAAATATTTAATATTCATGCAAACCATTGGTACATTATATTATATACTTTATATTAAATATGAAAATGGGTATTTTCCCAAATGGGTTATCAAGAAGTTTCTTCAAAGGCTAGGAAATTAGAAGACAACATATAATCAGATCAGATCAATCTGAGATATGAGAAAAACTTTTTTTACAATAAACTTCGATGTAAAAATTAAATGATGTCTTAGCCTTACAAAGAAACCCTCCACCTTGCCTCCTTGTCTGACTAGCAGTAGAGGCAATAAATAAAACCCTATTAGCATTATGAGAACTTGGCGCATCTGTTCATAACTTACACTAAGTATCATGATCACTAGACATAATAATTTTGGGTTACATTAATTCTATCCCAAATTTGTGTCTGTCTGATAATTTGCAGTGGAAATCTGTATTGCTATAATCTAGTAACAAATATATACCTTTTGCACAGAACACATACACTAACAAATGTTAGTTTATTTAATAAAGACATGTGTTTGTGTGCAATTTGCTCATTTGACAAAAAAGTTGTTTTTTTTGTGCAAAAGGACATTCTTATACAGTAAGACAATGGAAAGAACTGAAGTATTATAACGGTGATGACGCACCTTACAAACAACAGTAAGGGTGGATAGTGTGCCATCACATTAAAGCTGTTACAGTTAAAATATTAGATGCTCTGTTGATCATCATCACACCCAAAAATATTTGAGACACAGTTACAACAAATATCCTATTTGGATCCTTGCTTATGAAGATGTTATCAATTGCTAAATATGCTGGGGTCTTTTTGACCTAAAGTTTGGCTTTTTCTTTCAACAAAGTGGAATATGAGTGATATTTGAGCTTTACAATATACATAATTTAGTACTTTTATTACAAAAGACTGTTTGGAGGCAACATGCACAAAGAGTTTGGTGTTATTGTTATTATAAAAAGAAAGAAAATACTGAGAAGAATTTTTCTTAAGCATTAAGGATATAGTAATTTAGAATATTTCTCAAAGATATTGAACTTCCTTAGGTGCTTAAGCCCTAATGAATTGGATGAGATGTTTTTTGAACAAGCATTTCATGTGTTTCCCTTGAAATATCTATTTTTTTCTGTCATAGAAAGTAGGATATGTTCTAACACGAAACCTGCAGCTCTGACAGGAAAATACATTCTTGTTTAGTTTCTCAGTCCTAAACAGCTTTTGAGGCTTTGTGTCACTTCAGCATCAAGAGCTGATTTCACATGTTCTGCAAAGCTGAAGCAAGGCCACGGAATGAAATGTTTTCACCCTGCAAAAATTTCAGCATACAAAACCAGCTAAAATTGGCCACATGAGGGGGTTAGACGAAAATTCTGAAGATGATCACTAGAGACTTAATTTCTGTAAGTGAAGCTTTCTTGTTACCAATTACCAGGGACCATACAAATTCTAATCATTTTTTATAGCGTTCTGCAAATAGACAACAAATCACAGAAGACCCAGATAGGAATTGATTCGATTTATTTTATGTCGATGGGACTATGGTGAAGTACTCCTCTGATTTATCCTCCATCAAGTCCTCCACAGCTGTCATTAAAGCACAAACTTCTGCCTAAGGCATTAATCCTCCTATCACACAGGAACTGGATTTTCCCAATAGCACAGCTCACTAACCTGGCAGTGAGTGCCTGAGGACCTGTTGACTGGCCCCAGTGCACAGCATAAAATGGCAGTACATTTTCAAGCCTGAGAGATTAAATGTTGTTCTGTTGTTCAATATGTGTTGCCACTGTGCTCTATCAATTTATATTTTATTTTATTCATTTATTTACTTGCTTTTTATGGAAGTGACCTTATCCTGAAGCATGGAAATATGCTAGTTTGGCACCTTTAGTCACCTTGAGGCTGGTTTGATTTATTTTACTGTGTAAATAATTTGATATATCTTTTTGAGGATAACATTGATAAATGATTGTTGAATTTTATTGACTAAGTTTTGCGTTTCCACCGAGTTTAGAGCCTGAAAAAAATTGGCCAATAGCAAACGAAAAAATAGAAAGTAAGATAAAAGTCTCTGTAGGGCTCCAAAATTGTTTTTTAAAAGTAAGAATAACTGTTATATAAATTTCTATTATGTATTCATTTGCAATACAATTTATTTTACATTGTATGTTTTATGTATAAAAAAGTTATGACTAAAATAAATAAATAATTAAATAAAATATCAGCTTCTTGAAATGACATTTTATACTGACAACAAAAAGATCAACATACAAATGGAGTCCAGAAAGGTAAACTATGAAAAAAGGATTTAAAGGAATTAAAAATAACTCAAAAAAACAAGGGAGCGATTTACAGAGAACCAGGGAACGACTGAGACCATGCTACATTAGGGGAACAAATAAAAGGGGAGATTCAAGCAAGGAGTAAATTAAACAAGAGAGACTTAGATACAAAGAAGCTTTAATACTGGCTGATTGTTGGTAAAAGGATGCAGTTCAGGGAAATGACCAGGCAGGCTGAAGGAGAGCAAACAAATGGCACAGGAGATTCAGAGGAGGAGTAAACACTGACAGGGGGGAAAGTAGAATCTAATAAAGGAAAAAACCAAACACAACAAATAACAAATAGACAAGATCTAAGTAAGGCTAAACTAACCTAAAGTAAAACGAAACAAGTTAGATAAAAAAAAAATGGATTCAAACAACCCAGAATCCTGAAAGAGCCAGCATCTATAAAGGGTCTGTTTTGTTCTGGGGTTAATGTGTACGTTTCACCTGAAAATGTGTTAATCTCTGCTACACAGAACCTCCTTCCATCCTAAACTGCATGGTGGCTGAATATTCCTCATTATCTTTATACTCTTTAAATTATCTGTGCAAATGAACCTGCAACTTCAGGTGACTTGAAATGGTGCCCAAGTGTGCACCAAACTTGGGGAATGGCACAATTCTCCTTCCGTTAGGTTAGTTGATTTCTTTTGATCATAAATTAATCTTTAAATCAAATGCCATTATATACTCAGCCATGACTTTAGAACCTGGCTTTTCCCAAATTCCTTAAAAACATATTGATCTTAGTGTATGAAATGTCTATATTGGAAGAAAAAAATCAGTCAAAAATTAAACATGTTCTGAATCTTTTGGTTATTTGAAATAATATTAAACCCAAACATGGGGCATACAGCTTTTTTTTCCAGATATCTGATTCTTAATGTTAAACACTGAAACTACAGGTTGCACACTGTCTGTACCATGAATAAATGCTTAGTTCCCCTCAAGTAATCCTGAAATCCACTATATATACAGTGGCCAAAACATAAACTTTTGACTGGTTGGATAGATTGATATGTTCACTGAAATTTGGGAAAAATTTAGATTTTATTGCAGACAGTGAGAACATAAACTACCAAATATTTATTTATATATTTTGTTTCTTGTTCCATTACGTAACATACCTTGTACCTACTTAGACATTTGCTTGTTTTGTCCATTTGCATATATTAAGGTATATGCAGCTCTTCTATGAAGTGATCTTGAATGTACAATATAAGCAAAAAAATTATAAAAATAGAAATGCCTCAGGCATTGAGCTCCGGGTGAAATGTGCTTTGCTCAGCTAGAGTGTCAACTTTGTGGATTCACATTAGTGCAATGTGACTCAACCTCAAGCTACTGTTTAATGGCCTGTCCACACAGAACTGCAACTAAAATTAGCTTTCAAAGCTTAGACGTTAAAATATATTTACACGATTTCTCCAGGATCCCATTCTATTATTCTTATTTCCTAATAAATGCATTCTGCATAACACATTAAGCGGAACAGTTTCCCCAATTTGTCAACATTTTTTTTTTCATTGTTTAAAGAGTCTTTTGCGCATAATTGCCGCATCCACAACACCCTTCCTTCTAATATCTGCAGAGTTATCAATGCTGTGACTCTAGGGGGTACATAGCATCGTTTCAAACCTCATTTAACACTGAACGTACCCTTTCTGGAGCTTAAATTGCTCACCGTGGAGCTGCACAGAGACTCCAGACATTCATTAGCTTAATGAAAACAGGCCACTCTTCTTCTACCGCCCAGTGAGCTTGTTCCTGATGTAACCGCACCGACCATCTGCTCTTCTGCTCCCTGCCAGCCAGAGGATAGTTCTGTCACGGCAGCTCCAATGAAGTAAGACATCCACAAAGGTGCCTTAATCACTTGATCAGAGGACAGGCAAGGACAGCAAGAAGTACTTGTTTTTTTTTCTTCCCTTTTTCGAATGTATTGGGTTTATCTCTAAATCCCTTTGTACTTTCCTATCATAGTTGCATCACTCATTTCAGATGTTAATGATGTTCATGAAAAGAAGCTGAGTTTGCGGTTATTGAAGTTGACTTGCAGCAGCCACACACAGCTGGCAGTGAGTTATTAGCCACTCATTGCACAGCAGGAGTGCATTCTGCGAAGGTTAATATTATTTAAGTGTTAGCCAGAGTGAGGTGTGGTGGGCGATTGACCACCTGTTCGGCTCTAAAGATGAACTTTTATGATCCTAAAAGAAGCAGCAAACTTTTGACAGTGAAAAACAGTGATTATCATCATAGAAATTCTGTAGTAAGTCTTTAACTATGTTGTCTGTGGTCCTTAGCGTCTGTTTGAGGTTATTTTAGGAATTTACTTCTTAAATTATTCACAGCTTAACATTGCAGGGTGAAATTCTCTTATTCAAACTGCTTTAACTTTTTTTTCACATTGTGTGACATTGCAATTACCAACCTTTGATAGATCACCAAAAAGATTTAAATAGTTTAGAAAATGATTATAATTAGTGTGAAACTGTCACAGGTTCAGAAATTTGAAACATGTCGTTGGTCTTTTATCCTTTCGACTTGTATATTATGGACTAGTTTGTGTTGGTCTATCAATTAAGTTATCAATACAAAAGTTTTGGTTGTAAAAAATAAATAAATAAAATAAGTGGTATGAATACTTTGGCAATAGGTTTACCTGTACAAGAGCTGGTGGACAATAAAAGGGCAAATGAGAGTCAGAGCCTGGGGGCTTGAAACTGATGGTTTGTCATCTGGATAATATTACTTAATTTCCCAGTGACATGGGAAATCATTATTTCTGACTTTATCTCACTGCTGACCTCTGAAACAGTTTCAGGAATGTTATTGGGGTGAGTCTATGCTCCTTTTTTTATTTTTAATATTTTTATACAGTCCAATGTTGATAGAGAATGCAGACATGATACATCACTATCAGGGGCATGGTCCAGGCAAGGAAAAGACATGTATGTCATCCTGGATCGCATTTGAGAATCGCATTCACCTTTAATGCACGGCACAAAACCAAAATGATATTGATTTATTACAGGGTACATTACAGCCTTTTGCTCTCACAATGAATGGAATGTGAGATGTTATTGATACAAGATGACTAATGGCCTAGCAAATGTCTTTTATGGTTAACCTTTTCTCCATAAAGATCAAACTCCTTTTACACTGAACTATTACAGAGAGAGACTCATTCAGTGACATTTGTCTTCAGCTATTTGTTGTTGTGTTTTCTTGTTTTTTCTTCTTTTGTGCACATGTGTTGGACGCACCACTAAGCGGCTTGATTCTCTCTTTTTTTCTCCCTCTTGTGTTTCAGTTTAACTTTGTAGGGAAGCTGCTTGGACCTCGAGGGAATTCTATGAAAAGATTACAAGAGGAGACAGGAGTGAAGATGTCCATCCTCGGCAAAGGATCCATGAGAGATAAAGAGAAGGTAGGACACATATTGATTTGTCCTAAAATGTTGTCGTCTGTCGGTCCTACAGAGATTATTTTAAGAAACCCAAGCACTATGACATATTTAACTGTGAAACGTAATGTTTGGGGGGAGGGATAAAAATTAGGTTAGATTCAAATAGCAGCATTAAGGAAAAAACCTATCTTATGCAACCTGGCCCTAGATCTAATAAATGATTGTACCCAACAGCTGCCATCAACGACTTGTGATAAATATAAATAAAAGTTTTACACTGATATAGAGAAATTTAAGCTCACTTTTCCCTCCGGAATAGACTTTTCGAGCATCAATATCCAGTTTTTGAATTCGTTTTTCAGTGCAGACTGGGCTTACCGAAGCCTATTTTTAGTGTGAGCCATTCAGAGATGGACCAGCTGGTGTACTTTGGATTGTTGTCTTAAATGTCGTATCCTCAACCTTGACCTGAGACCGGGGAGGCCTTGACCTGAGACCAGGGAGGCTTGTTGTGCTTAAGATTTTTTTCTGGGTTCTCTTGTTACCTCTAGGAAGAGTCATTGATGTGCTCTTGAAATAAGTGTAACCTTTTCACACCTGGAAAGTTCCATCACCCTTCCATCTTTTCTCCACTTGTGGATGATGACTTTTAAAATGTAGTCCTGGAGTCCAAAATACACATAAATAGCTTTTTGACCCTCTACAGATTGAAAGATTTAATGACTTTGTTTTTTGTCTTATACATATATATATGTATATATAATTTAAAAATATACATGATTTCAAAAGTGATATTAGGTTTTGCCAAAGCCAAGGTTTCTTTCCAAAGCTTTTTTGCCCTAATTATCTAAATCATATGAAACATGCCTTTACATGCCTTATCTTTAAAGTGTGTTAATATGGAAAGGCAACAGATTGGTAAGGGGAATACTTTTTACAGCAGTTTCATTTGCACTGTTTGTGTTACACTTTAGTGCCTATCCTAAAATATATTGCACAGCCAAATAAAATATATTACTTGATCATTCCACTTTGCAAACATAAATAGGGAAAATTATTGTCCCTTTAATCTTTCACAGCGTTGTCAATTAGAAATCGAAATTAATAAATGTCCCTGACAAAGCCATTTATCCCGCTGACATGTTATCCCCTGGGACCCAACCAGGCGTGAGGACAGCCTGCCTTCTGGGTCTTGTATTTGTGGTTATAACTGGCCTCAGAGTGGTCTTATTGAGTTAGGGTGCTATTATTACTGTAGCCTGATTCAGACATCTTGACATGACAAAAGACATGCAGTCTTCCCATGTCTTCATTGACTCTGGAGCTCTTTGTTTTATTACAATGAGAAGACAGGGTAAGAATAATATTACAGGGAATTTTAGAATACATTTAAAGTGGCTGTAATTGATAGTTTCACCAAGGCATGAAGACTATTTGACAATGTGAACGGGTGTTTTTTGCATACATTATCAGGACTGATCGTAACCGAATGGACTTGTAGCTACCCACAGCTTAATGGAGCTGTTGCTTTATAAAAATACATTAAATGTCAGTGCTAAGTGCAGCTGTCTCTCCATTTTCAGTGTTCATGTATGCAGGAGGCAGCAAAAAAGTGTTTATACCTAACAATAGACCATTTGTTAAAGGCAAAAATGTGGGCCAGAATAGAGCTGATACAGATCAGAAATAGGGCTATATATAGTGTGCATACTGGATTTACATGAATCTAGATAGCAAAAAGAGTACAATATTGCCTAAACTGCAGATAAGTAAACTATTCCCCTAAAGCATTATTAAACCAGACATTGTTTTTCCAGTAGGGCAAATGGCAAACAGCAACAGACATAAGGAACATTATTCCTACCCACCCAAGTACAATACCCATTGGGTTTTAAAAGCCAACTGCTAGAGTGACTTACTCTAACCTATTTAAACCAGTTTTTAGTAAAGAGGGGTTGGGGGAGAAATGATACCTTGATGCAAGGAAGTTTTAACCGCAGTAGGTGTGTGGAGTCAAAGATGATGCAATTTGTTTTTTTAACAGTCTGTCTTTTTAAACGCTGTTTATACTTGGGTATAAAGCAGCTCACTTTTTCTGCTCACAACATTTTCTGTACCTCCGTAGCATTACAAAACAGTGCTCAGGTCAGAGATTGACTTGCCGGTGACAACACTGCTGGCTGGGTTTGCTTTGAAAGCGACAACACGAAACTTCGGTTGGAAGAGAGACAGGGATCTCAGTGGGACCTCAACTAACTTGAGCTTGAAATCAGTGGGGAGAGGCAGAACTTGGTGGTGATGAGATGGAAACAGGGTCAGAGTTTTGAGTAGAATCAAGCGGACAAACCAGAGGGCATTGTTATCCGGAGATCGAAAAGCTCAGAGTAGTCTGGCTGTGGTGAGACAAAAACGTGGAAGCCGTGAGGCAGAAACAACGTCAGGATCAGCTGTAAATGACCCTGTTAAGGTTTGCCTTATTTTGAAATAAAACTTTATTATTCTGTTGAAGTACCACTGCAGCCGATGCTGTTATTTTGAAATGTTGTTAATAGGCTGTCAAACTACTGCTGCAACCCATGTGCAGACAGAAACTGTGATTCGCAGTTAAAACAGAAAGGATTATGTTATGGTCTAATTTGAAGCTGCAAACGGTTCCTTAGCAAAAGTTTGCTCAGGGAACAAGGTTGGTGTCATGTTTTCTTGTGTAAATGTATATTTAGTTATTTTATACGGATTTTGTAGATTTGTATTATGACAAACAGTTTCGCCCACTACATGGTGATAATTTGCTTTTGTATATTATTTATGTCTTATGGTGCATAGGTTTACAATCTTTAATGCTGTTAAAAGTTATATAAAGTTAGCATACATTATATTTTGTTTATAGTAAAGGGTAAGCAATACATTATTTAAAGGAGCTTATTAAGTAATTTCATGTCATTGATGCTTAAGGTAAAAATTGTATAGTATTAAGGATGTAATAATTTAAGGTAAAATGAATAATTGTTGGTAATGCATATAGTAAATGTTAAAGGAACATACCTTTGAGTTATAACTAATATTTTCAGTCTGTACATTTTGTAGCTCTTACACGCAAAGATGTTAAAATAAAAGGATTGTGAACCATCAGTTTGAGAGACCATCTTTTCAACCAGGACGCTACATCAGGCAATCAGACAATGAGGGAATGCTGGACATTTCCTTGTTGTTGGGCTTTTAATAATTTAGCTAAGACAATTGGAATGAAGAAGAGGCTTCTTCAGCTTAGTTGCAAAACAGAACACTACATAAGATCTTTCCTGCCCACAGCCAACGTTCCCTCTAAGCTGCGCGCTTGCGCAATCACTCACTGCTTGCACATTCTCAGCGCACAATAAAATCTATGCAGCGCATAAAATCAAATCCAACATAAACTATACATTGAGACATCAGACATCAGTTTTGACTATGGACCAATTACATATAACAATTTAACTGGGTGAGTCACAAGTGCCCAGCTAGGATGGGTAGATGAGGCGTCATGAAGCATTTCGACACAGCAAAACTGTACTGATACTGTCGATACTGTGTCACTGAATACTGACATCTGCTGAACATAAAAAATTCCTACAGGCAACATAAATAGACTGATTTGATGAACTAGTGTAAACAATAACATTTAACTCATTGTCTGTTATTGTATATCATATATTGTATTACTTAATATCTTAAGTCAAATTGAAAATATGTGATATTCTTAGATACATTCGATAAATAATATGAAAATGTACCATAAAGTGAAAATTTTAAGTGAATGTGTTTGAAATGAGGATGCTTGTGGACGTTTTGAAATGTAGTCTGTTACACTTTTTCGACTAAAAGTCAATTTCAGCTGAATTTGGGTTCAGATAGATCAAGTAGAAGCTGAAAAAAACGGATGAAAGAACGACGTGAAAACAATTCCTTTTTTTTCCGATGTAAGATCAAAATGGTAGCACACTGCGGAAATCTTTCATTAGCCTTGAGGCTGCTCCACAGTTGACGCTGTACCGAAAAAAAATCAACAATTGTTTTGGCAAATTTATCCCGTTGAAAGATTTGCTTCCTTATAAACACAGTTTGGTGCTTCAGTGTCTTTTCAAAACATTTACTGTATCGGTCACGTGACTTGCTGAAATCAATACGCGCACAGACACGGGTTTTGGTCTATGAGCTTGAAGCATTCGGTGTTGCCAGAGCAATCAACTTTGTCCGGCCAATGATACGATACGGTTCACTAGAGCTACAAAGCAAATCATTGCATGCTATTGTGTGTATGTGCCGTGCCCATATGCGCTGTGTCACCCTGCAGATTTGCTAGGATGGAAAAGTGCGGCGGAGTTAAGAGACGCGAAAGCTAACACCCTATCATGGCTAGGCAAACGGGCAGTGAGGCATCCACTCATCAAGCCAAAGTGAAACAGAAATGCACTTCTTTTAAGATGGAATGGCTGTTGGAGCTTGTGCAAATAGAAGAACAAGTGGTGAAACTGGGTGAGATTTTTTCTTTTTCGAGTGAGAAAGGTCTACTCTGCAAATAAACATTGGGCAGAATGTGAATGTTTTAATGTGAACAAATGTTATGTCTAAAAGGTGTAATGTGTCATTTCTCACCATGGCCAAAGCAGGACTCTTACTTATAACATACTACGAATCTCATGAACAGCAATTTTTTGTTTTTTCATTTTAAGTGGGGCACATCACTTATATTAAAAGCTCACTAATGGGAGTTGCTGCTGTAATCTGATGCTTTTCATAAGCCATGTAACTTTCTATGATCCCAGATTTATAACAAGTGTAATACTGGTGTGTGGCCATAGTGCGCACACCTGATGTTGCTTACAGTGGTCGTCAGTGTACTCAGAGAGCTTGTGTGTATGCCCAGACACATGAAAACTTTGAGGGAACATTGCCCACAGCCATCACCATCTATAACAAATCCTCAGGTAAATGAGATACTCCAACAACATTTAAATTCCCTTTGGGATAATAAAGTATTTTTGATTGATTGATTGATTGATTGATTGATTGATTGATTGATTGATTGATTGATTGATTGAACAGTTAAATAAGCACAGGAACAAATAGAGCATGAGTTCTATTTGGGTTGGGCGGGGTCAGCACAGGTAAAATAATTAAGCAGTTAACATGTGAAACAGGGAAGCAGATGATTCCTAACTAACCACTTAGTTGTTGTGATTCTGTCCCAGAATCACAACAATACCTGTTATCCAAGAGGGGACCTGCAAAGTGGAGAGTCTTTTTTGAAAATTTGTTACTAGTGATTTAGGTCACTGGATTCATCCCTGTTTTCATTGAATGCTTGTTAGGAATGATGATAATTAATAATATGTAAATTTAGTGTTGAAGAGGCATAGGCTTTATTCCTGCAGAATAAAGTCCAAACAGGAAAAGACTACTGCAGACAGAAGCTGGATACAATTCTGATTTAGGTGTTTTTTGTTAGTGGTATTGATTTAGTCTACAATCTGAGCTGGTCTGAAGGAGATGCAACTGACATTCAGAGGTCATGGATAAAAGCCATCCTGCCATTTAAGGCAGCTGGCCACTGAACAGTGTCACGCATTCACGGCCAAACTCCAATTATATATCTCACATATGTCAGTGTCGTGTAACCAGTATCAATTCCCCGGAACTGTGATTGAATGTAGGAATATCCTCATTTTTCGGTTTTGCATTTTTATGCTTTTCCTCACAACAGTTTGTCTGCCATATAATCAATAAAAAATGTATAAATCAGGTTAACATGTGACTGAAATACAACGCTTCTAGTTGTTTTCCCACAGACAAATCAAATATTGAGGGTTAGAAAATATAAAACTGTTTTTATTTTGTTAAGGTCACAAATGCCTTAAAGCCTCTCTGGATGAAAATTATTTAAATTAATAGAATGGTCAGGCTTTCTGTTGGAATGATAATTAATTTCTAGTATAATGTGTGATATCATCTGTTTTTCTCTTAAACTTCTTAAACGCAAAGTATTGAAACATCTCACAAAGTCTTTAATCTAATCCATAGTGACTTGACAGACATGTGAAGACTACTAACATCCTGGAGCGCATTTAATTAAATTGACCCCTCTTAAAGGGCAAAAACAGCTCTGTGAGGACAAGAGTTGATAGGCTGATCAGGCTGATAGGAAAAGACTACATGACTGACACTCCCACCTCCACTAACAGCCACTTGTCCTTGAGTGAAAAACCTAACCTTTAAGTGTTGATCTTTAAAATGGATTAATTCCTACAAAAAAAGAAAGAAATTACAGTTCTGGTCAGAATTGTACACAATGTTTTTAAACACATAATAGGGTCTTTATGTGTTTAAAAACATCGTATACAATGCTCAGACCCTGTCATCAACATTTGTCAATCGGTTGACCAAATTGAATTTTAATTTGGGTAAAGTACAACCAGTAATGCAACCAGCAATACAACCCAAAGACCAATGTACCCTTTTCATGTGGTTCTTTGTGTTAAATAATACACTGAGTGACTGGACTGAGTATGTATGACATCAAAACGGATGATTTCCCATACTTTTTTCACTTTTCCTATGTCTTTGTTGCACCTTCTGTTGGTTGGATATTAATTCTCACTTACCTATTGCTGTTCTTGTTTCTCTATTGTGCAGTCTCTCTTTTCCCCTAATTTTTATGTTTTACCTCTATATTAGTTGTAAC